>JAQFYB010002225.1:0-26010 GCA_034694085.1 Pogonognathellus longicornis | reverse complement strand
ATTTAATAGTGCTGCCAATATATAGTCAAGCTGTGCAATATTAAAAGAATAGTATTTACGATAATTTACATGACATGTGGGAATCAGGACAATCAAAAAGTAATAATGCTTTTGTAAAAAAACTTTGAAGCATCATCGGCAAATCTTACAACCTCATTTTTTATAGCATGAAAATTGCCTTATGTCAATTATTCATACAGTGCAAAGTTATTACATGTATATTATTCTGTATAGTTAACCCTTTCTCGAAAAAAAACAAAAATTAAATAAAAATACAAAGTATGAAATACAAAGTATGAAATACTTGTATTTACTAGAGAAATCGAAAATTGTACATTAACTTCATCAAACATGGACGTATATAGGGGGATTTAAAACGTTGTAAACCGACTTCAATGGTAGATCTAGTGGCCTACCAAGCTAACTAATCAAAATTAGGTTAACAATGACGAGCAGAGTAATGATAGACGACTTACTTATATAGACAAGAAATATTAACTATCAATGAGTTGCGTCATTTTTGTCGCATAAGTAAAGTAAAATCGATGTTGAAGCAGTGCAGCATGCATATCTTCGCTATAACAAGAAAAGATAACTTTATTGTTGGTAGTGTACAGGACAAATCGGTAATTAGTACAACAGAGGAATCGAAACAATAAACTTTACAGCATTTAAAGACAGCTTAGTTACATAGGCATGTGCATAATAATATATTACATCTTATTAACAAGTATCGGTCAAAAGATTTTCCCGAGTGAGTATGTGGAAATATTTTAAATCCCCAAAACATCATTTCGCATTTTGTTTTCACTATTGCCAATGACACGCATTAACTTCTTAGATGGTAATTAAAATTTGTAATATAATGTTTATTTTAAAATCATGAATTTATAAAAATGTTTCTTTATACTTTACTTTGCTAATGACAGTCCATTTTCAAACGTTTGGTAAACAACCCCTGGGAGTAAATTGATTTGCGAATTGTTTTCCCCCAACAATCTTGCCAAAATATTTCTCACCACAGTAACCTGAGTTCCACGTTGTGTTGCTGAATGTGAAGCCAAAGATATATTGTAAAAGTTTATATTATTAATAGTGTAATACATACAGTATGTATTACTGTAACGGACTAATAAGAATTAAGGCATTGAGTATCAAAACCAATTCAATTTTGTTTAGCAGCACAAAGTAATTATGATGACAGAATTCGAATTTATAATTTTGAAGCAACGCCTTAACAAACATTATGGCGGTTACCCATTAAGGTTTTGGTTACTAAAGTTACTTTGCTCGGTTAACAAAATTGTGTTAGTTTTGATTTAAAATGCATTAAGTCCTATAAGTCGGTTACTGTGATGCATACTGTAGTATAATAAAATTTTACGCTAAATGACACAATTTATAAGTTAAATTTTTTATTTAATTGGAAAAAACGCAAACCATAGAGTGGTCCGGTGAGTCCGTAAGTATCCCAACATCCAATTTGATTTTGAGGTAATGAACTCAACGCTTGGGGGAACACCATAATGATATCATTTAATGCAGCAACTTCCAGATAACCGCTATTCACTATGTGTTCAGCTCCCACAAACTCCCTGTAATGCATAAGTATGTATATTGTGTCATAATAATAATTTAATAAATTATTAAAAACAGAGTAATGAATTATTAAAACGAGAAAAAATATATTAAAGTGATTTGAATCCACAATAAATATTAATACGGGAATTTTTTTATACACAAAATAAAATAACATTAATTCGTAGCAAACGATTTTAATAGAAACCTTAAATTTAGTAAAATATTAATATAATTAATGATATAGTTATTGTAATGTAAAAAACCAATGAACTGTTATTTTGGTGTGTTAATATATTTTTGTAAGAAATATGGGTTCATGGAGAAAACGAGAAAATTTCGGCAGAATATAAATATTTTACCTTCCAGCTAAACATCCATGAAAGTATAAATGCAACAAACATTTTTTAGCGAAGCAGTTTTTGGGGACGTAAATGTATCCTTGTGTATCCATATCATATCGACCAGTTCCTTCACCCCCATAGAAAAATTCGGTTTGATCGAAAGTCAACAGTTTTGATCTATCTGCTCGCAGATTTGCTGATTGAAAATGTAAAACAAACCGGTTAAATTACATTTATGTATATTGATTGTATGTTAGTATGAAGATAATATTAATTATGACAGCAAAATTACGATCTGGTTGCACGAGCCCTCCTCCTAAAATGAAATTTAGTGACTCAAAGGCTCCGGAGAAGCCGCAATTCGCTATAAACGAATTATTAGATGCATCTTGAGCACAAGGACCTCCAAAATTATTTGATGGCTGAAAATGATTATGCAAAAATGTTACGATTAAAATTCTTTAAAAATAAAAGTGTCTTTCCCCTCCCCTAAATTTATTATCCGTTAAGTTTATTACTAAGACAGATGCAAAAAATTTACCAAAACCACTTCAGCAGATTGAACGCGTGTGCGTATAGCGTTTGAGTTCTGAATAAACGGCTCATAAACTGTTAAAATCCCTAAACTAGTAGCTGAAAAAAGAAATCAATATCAAATATAGTTATAAATAAAAATATTCTTGCAGTTAAGCAGTTAAAATAAAAAACGAATGTATATTTTATCATTTATCAGGAATACTTCTAGAAAGGATTGAAATGAATTTATTTTACCAAGATGGAAGAAACTGCTCCTCGTGCCAGAATAGACATACAGAGGTTTGTTGAATAAATTAATAGGATCATCGATCAGCCCTTGGTCACGATATCTAAGAATGTCTGCTACTGCCAACTCAGGGTTCCATTGTGGAGATGTAGGACCCAGTGGTCCAACACGAGTGCATGCGTTATCATAATTGTCTTGAAGCCCATCGCCGGGACCACAACGATAATAGGCTTAATTTCACAACATGAATAAAAATATATTAACTTAAGCGAATCTTTAACTCATTATATTTTTCATATAAATTTTCATTACCGTGGGAAATCACTCCAATTCCACTAAAAAGTGAAGAGTATGAAATTTGCAATTGTTGTGCAAAGGTACCTCCGCTGGAGAATCCTGATAAGCTAATTTTTCCATGATCAATATTAACCGCTCCTGTAATATAATATTGAAACTTGCTAATAATGTAAAAACATAGAATAAACAAGATTCAAAATTATTTATAATAAATACATGCACTAAAAATAATTAATCTCTTAAAAATACAGATACATTATAATGCATTCTATTTTTTGGTTGAGTAGCATAAAACATTTAATTGGTTACACCACCGAAATATTTTCATAGCAAGTGAAACAAAGTTCAAGTCCATAATAAAACTTGAATCACGCACACCGAACACTTACCTAGTCTGAATACTTCCTCTTGCCCTGAGACAGATTTTATCGTATTGGTAAATTCACAGTCAAATAAAATTAGAAACAAAATACAAATTTTAATTACAACATTAGGATTGAAACTATGATAGAACATTTTACAACTGCCTAAATGTATATGTATTGTATACCTACTCAAACAATGTGCAAACACACTATAAATCTACTAAAGTAAAAAATTGTCAAAAGAACCTTGTGTATTTTTATTATATCACAACGAAACGATCATATTATCAACTTTTGTGTTACACTGGTGTAGAGCACTAAAACAAATTCATAGTATCAATGCAATGATAAAGGAAGTGGTGGAGTTAATATAAATAATGATTTGGATCTAACTATGTTTAATACAAAGCCTACACACGAACACACGACACAGTATGAAATAAGAGAATTGTTGTACAGCCCAAAAAGTGTAAATGGAGAATACAAGTAGCCTATAAATGTCAACTGGCGAGACCACATCAGCAGATAAGCAAAATTGATAAAAATCAATTAGTGCACCTTAGAAATGAACAAAGAAATTAATGTATTCACTACATGTATACATTACACACTAAAACATAATACAACATTGTGTAGAGTAGCAGGTAGCTCTAAATGTCACAAGATACTACTCTCATTTTTGCAAACAGAACTTGTTGTGCATGAAATGAAATTAGATTGAGGTGTAGCAAAACAATCGGGTGGATTATGTTATAGCTACTTATAATGTATAAGTGCCTACACACCATATATTATAATAATTAGGTAGTAGCTTCAACATAAATACCTACTTACTACTTTGCTAAAAAATGAAAGTTGTTATGTGAATGCACTTCATCATTTATGACAAGTTTTTGCCTTATGTAATACTTTTCTAACGGCAGGTAAAGTAGGTGTGTAGGTTTTTCGTTGTAAAGCTAGAAGATGGAAGACTCGTACAGAACAAAGCATTCAATGGCTCTTTTGACATAATTTGGCATTCTTACTGAGAAATAGCCCCAATGCAATGCAAAGCAATGCAATTGAATGAAATGAGATTGGGCGTTGCACAAGAAGATTGTGTATTATATTATTTCTATAATATCTAATGATGCATCTGGAGCAATTGTCTTGCATTTACCTAAGCAATGGTTCATTGCATCTCTGCTCCGCATAATGGTTTGGTGTGTGTTGTAAATCAACCTTTCAATTAATCGCCATTCTTGTAAATATATGCTTTGTAGTTCCGCATTTAGCTAATATTTGACATTTGATGACACATTTACATGAAAGAGTAAAATATGTTAATTTACAGCATCTACTAAGTAAATGAAGTGATTAAGTAACATTTTCTACACCGCAGTTGAAAGAAATACTGATCATTATAACCATAATTATGGCTTTCAATTCAACAAACATTGTTGAGAATCCTTTTATTTGTTAACGCTAATTATTACGTACACTTGGTACTTTTAATCGTTGCAAATTATATTTTTATGGACTTCGACCGTAGCGTTTGCCTGCGTAAGAAAGGTTAATGACATTCTCCAATTTATTATGACACGAATCTCTTAAGTTATACTATACGTGTGTGCCCTTCAAATAATGGTGTAGGTAGTATTGCAACTATTAATTACGTTGGACTCGTATGCAACAATAACTGTATTCTGTGTTGTAACTGCTAAAAAAGTGAGATTTTATTATCCAAAGTACATTTCAGAAATTCATTATTCAAGTTTCTGGTTAAATGCAACAAGTGAGTATTTATATTACAGTAATTTTTACAAATTGAAATTTTACATGAAAAGTATTTCATATTTTTGTAACTATGTATATTAACGTTTAACTACATTGTATCTGTCAATGTCATACTTGATCTTGGTAGGAATTTTAAACTCCTATTTGTACATTTTGGTGACGAACGATAATCTGAAAAAAGCAACATCAAATCAGAAAGCAAATTAAGAAATAGTTAAAATAAACTTATTCATAAAATACCTTTGTGTTAAAAAAATATTATACAGTTTAATAAAATGTGTATTTACCTGAGTCGCAAATGCATTAGGAATGTAACTGACATAATCCTCCAACTTTGCCACAGGAACATTTTTCTGGATTTTACCCAAATGTTTGTCCTTCAATAAAGTTGGGACACCAAAAGGTACTCTGTCAAAAGGATAGCCCATGGGTTTTGCATCAGGGTAACGTCTTCCTTGAATTCCGCAGTGAACATGTGAGGGGACACACTGTTGAACATTGGGAGTCTGTGGTGGAGGAGTGTTGTCCACCACTTGATCTGTGGCACCGTCCGTTAACATCACGAAAAGGTCAAAGGTCATTCCTCTCTCTGTTCCCTTGGGAAGCAAAAGGTGATGAGGAAATCCACATTCACAATCAGTTCTTCCGCGTATTCCGCTTTCGATTTCTTGTCTTATTTGTTCAACCGATTTTGGCCAAGGGGCTGTCACGGTAGAATCTTCAGATCTTCTAGCTATTAAATTGTTTCCGGGTTGCACTAAAAAATTGTTAAAACTAAAATTTATTCACGCGGCCAATATTATTATCTTGATATGCACACTTTGATAAAATAATATAGCGTTTAACCACAAATTTTTTTAACAAAAATTCAAAAAATGTTTACCAACTGTTTGGAAGGAATCCATCATGAAAAACTGACTTCTTTGTTCGGCCATTGTGTAGCGGATTTTCTCATTTATGGTTTTGTATCGAGGCGCCATGAATATTCGCACAGTTGTAGAAACCGCTGCTTGACGAGAGTTTACCTTTTGTTTATATTTAAATAATTCGATTATAATTCAAAATTTCAAATTAATGTCTAGTTATAATGAAATGCTAATAATGAATTACAATTCGGATCTGATAAGTAAATTCTTCATGGTCCAAATGTTTAGCGCAAATATTTGGATTTACAGGGGGAGTTGAATTAAGAGCATTAAAATCAATTCCTCCTTGCAAATCAAACCTTCTAAAGTTCCAGTAAGTGTGTAACAGGTTAACTGCACCTCCATCGTCATTGGGCACGACCTGCAGATCAGCTACACCAAGTCCGTTTACTACTAATGGATGTTCCCCCTAAAAACAATGAAATTCATTTAGACTTTTTTTATTTGGGCAACTTAATTTTAAGTTTAGGTATATTGATATAATTGTATTCTTACGTCATTCAGATTGTAGGGAGCCAGATGGTTTGCTTTGTAAGCCAAAAATAGAATATCAACCAATTTGTGCCAGCGATAAAATACTGGATCCCTCATTGCAGTTGCAACATGTCCCATGACTCCTTGCTCCCCCTAAAAGATACATAAACAAATTACATTTTCTTATCGCCCTTAGAAAACAGATAAATTGTACTTTCTTTTAGAAAAAATTTTAGGCCTAAATTTTACCTGAGGAGCATTTCCTATTAGATTTGCATAAATCCAGTGTCCCACATTATGGTATCCATCCATTCCGTAAAATAATGGATTAATCGAATGATTGGAACCTTCAGCTACTTCCCCAAGAATATTTATGTTATCGATTGTGTGAATAGGAATGTTGACATCACCCTAAAATTATAGCACATAATTTGTGTATAATTAAGAGTCATAAAGAATTTTTACACTAATCAATGAGTGATTCATTTTAACAATGGGAATTTTTATTTGTTGGATTCAAGGTATATCGGAAATGCATAGTAATACTGCAACCAATAGAACCAATAAAAAGTCAGGACTCACTCGAAAAAGTGTCCCCGCAAAGAGAGATTCTAAGAAACGGTCCCTGATCGTAGTTAGGTTGACGAGATCTTCAAAAATGGTTGAGTTTAGTGAAGCCTGAAAAACACAATGACGAAAATGGACAAAATTACATTTTAATTAAAACGCTTATAAAATAATTCTATTTAATTTTTGGGTTTTTACAGCCAACTGCGTGAAAGGTGCACGAGGAGCCCAATTAGCTGTTGAAATTCCATCCCGTAAATGCGGGTTGTATCCTTCTGGAATAATAGTGTCAACCTGAACGTTTAAAGGCGGTTAAGGTGGAAGACCATTCGCTATTCTTTCAGTTCCGTATCTAGAAATATTTTGACACTCAAAATAAAGTTTATATTGTTCAATCAATCATTTGTTTTAATCTAGAAAGAAAATAGTAATATCCTGTCTGACCTTGCTATTAATTCGTGATGAAAGAAATAAAAGAATTCTCCTCTACGTTCAATTGGTTGGGGGCTGGCAACTGGAAACAGTAAATGCCAAATCCAGTGATGAGCATTCAATTGAACATCTTCACGGAAGTACCAAACTAAATTTTCGATTCCGTTATCTTGGCCAACTCTTTCGTCCAGTTGGAATCGACATTGCTTAAAAATAATATGAAATCCAATATGTTGTATAACTAACATTAAGCATGGAATGAAAAATTATTTTATTATTTTAAAACTACAAATAATGTGTTTATTAAATAATTTTTAAAACTACCGACATGCATTAAAAATTTCAAAAGAATTTTGAATTTTTTCGTATCTATTAATTGTTTATTGCAATAAATGCAAAATGAATGGGCTACTAGTATTACTCAATTTGTATTTTAATTAAAATGTAGTGCACAACTAAAATGTTTACCTGTGAGGAAACGCTTTGACCTAAAACCTCGTTTGGAAAGAAACTTGTCGGAAATAAATTGAGTGGGCTGGGTCTTTGCATTGACAAAGTTTCCGGCATTTGTGCCACTTGAGTTCTCATAAGACCAGCAAACCAAACATGGGGATGAATTTCTGGTCTCGTTTTTAGAAATTGGGCAAAATCCAGTAACCCCTCAAATTGCTTTTGATCTGGCGCACATTTTTAAAAAGAAATGAATTTAGTTCAGTTGTCTAAATAAAATAGAATAGTAAAAGTTTTGTGAATGTATCGAATCTCACATTTTTATGAATGAGATTTACCTTTGTAAATATTGGATAGGGCAGCTACAGCTCCTCTATGAATAGGATTGTAACTTGCAAAAAAGGAATTTTTTGGACACCTATTCGAAATGTCAATTAAATTATTACTGTATTGTTGTAAATACAAATTGTCATTCTGTGTATGTACAGCTTGGTAAGGGTTGGATAAAAACAAATTAAAATATTTCTGTTCTAAGGTTTGTAAAGGTTCAATTTTTTGATAATATATAATTTTTTTAGTCTCATAATACCCCGACTGAACTGAACCTATGATAAAAAAGAAAAATATTAGCATATTATGAAACATTTCTATAAATTGGAGCACCAGGTTTCTGGTACCTAACAATGTGTATAGCAGACTGAAAGGAAAGTGAACCAGTTTTGTCAGATTCTTAGAACTTATATACTTTATGCTAGTTGAATGTCGTCAAAACCTGTTATTGTACCTTGTAGGCGCAAAGACTCACTGAGTATTGCATTGACGGCAATTACTACACGTATTTCTTTCAATTGATATTCTCTATTACAGTTATGTAAACCCATCAATGTATAATATTTATATACAAAAGTCATACTCATAATGCACAAAATATATGATTTGCCAGCATGAATGGGCTCATGCATTTTATGTTGTGACTAGCTATACTCAAGCTAAAATATGTCTCAAACTCATTAATTTTTGCATAGAGACCTACAATAATGAAATACAATATACTATTATAGTAATCCACGCAAACTGAAGTTAAAATACACAAAACATTTTTATTTATGATGACTTCTTAGAATAACAAATTAAAAAGTTTAAGAATTTGTTGCAAATAACCATTGCCATGATTATAAACCAGGTCACACGAATTAATAGAAACCAGGAAATTATGAAATGTTGAATGGAAAAAACTTTTAAAAATTAATTAAAATTTTACTTTTGTTTCGAAAATTTTTCCAGGAAGCGTTTGTGTGCAAACAGGGAATTTTTCATTTTTTGTCATTTACACAGTAAATTGAAACATTGAAATAACATTGAATTCATTTGGTTCTCATTTCACTGCGCCGAGCGTCAAAAAATAAAAAATAACGAAAAAAGCTGCTTTCTGTTAAGTAATGATAGTAATGAAAATGAACCTGAAGGAAATGCATTCAGGTTTTATGACAATTGGCAACATGGGAACATGTTTCACAGCTTCGTATAACATTCAATCACATTTTGCTATCAATGGGTAAATAGTTGGGTGAAATGCTATAATATATTCTCGCTTCATACATAAATTATATACCTATGCAGTAGCGACTAGTTGATTTTCCATCATACGAGGAAATCAAGTTGTCGCATTTTTAAGATATTGAAAATCAAGTTGTCGCTTTTTATGATTAAGACGACGATATGTAGGTATAGTGAAACGGTTTAATAACTTTCATGCTACATAACAAGCTGCTAATCTTAAGAAAAGTTTCCCTACCGACTCCAACCTCACTAATATATTTTTGGTTTTCGTTTCAAAAAGTAAGATTTCTAACAAAACACTAATCAATATATTCGATAACATTTAAATAATTTCTTTTTATACACAGAACTCTATCAAACCACTGTCAAAACTAAACAATACACATATTAAGGAAATTTTTTACTATTGCCCACCGTGCGGGATAATTCAAAACCTTCCAATCCTAAAGGTTGGGGCTTTCCCGTGCTGGATATTTAAATGTTGCCTTCAATACACTGAATTCAGAAGAGCTATTTTGAGTCCAGAACATTCGTCAAATTGAATTCATACTTTCTCTTTTTGACGCGTTTGAAATGCAAAAAGCGGAATTTACTGCATGCATTCATGCTTCCCAAACTCTCTATTATATAAAAATAGTCAATTCATGAATTGGTATACTTCACAACTGATAGAAGCTACCTCTTGCTTGGAGTTTGTCCTCCCGAAATGGATTTCTGGATACGGCTTCGCCTGCAGCGTAATATAAATTTCCTTTGGTGGCATAACGTCATCAATGTCCATTCCTAATATTAAATTAACTATTTAATAACTATCTAATGAAGTTTCCAAACATCCTTTTTTGTCGTTTACGCGGTTCGCCCAATGCAAATGCATTCAGGTTTTATGATAATTGGCAAAAGAGAACATGATACAAGGCTCGGCTCCATATTGCATTATTCAAACAATCTTGCTTGCAATGAGTAAATAAACAAACAAATCACAAAGCAATGAAATGTAATATTATCACTTCACCTGTTGGTCTTTTTGTGCTTACTTTGTGATGCATAAAATATGTAAATATGAAAAGTCGTCGACCTATAATATTATAATCTCAAATGCAAATTATTTTATCGAAAGAAAAAGCATTGCTAATTTAATTAGTATTAAAAATTGATTTATATTTCCAATTCTTGTGTTATAAATCATAATGAAAAATCTTGACATATATCAGTAAAACATCAGCAAAACTCATCCTGGGTGCGAGGGAAAATCTAGCACTTACATGCGAGGGCTCTTTTGGCTCCTTTACATTATTGGAACAATAATCATAGCTTCCCCATGCGAGGTTTAGTTTTTGGCTTATTCACAGGCAGTCACTCTACGGCAAATGCAAACTGGAATTACTTTTCAATGAATTATTGGTCTTTCCTTCTCATTTATATTATTATACGTTCTTCGATTAATGCCAAGTATTTTTATTATTGATGTAGACTTATAAATCTATATTGCTCTAAGAACTCCATACAATTCATTCATATTTTTCTCTGACATGCAATAAGTAAAATATCTTCCCCCAAATATGGTGTATACATAGTAGATATGTTGATGGGGTCGACCTTTCTCAACCCGGATCCCAAGCTCTTTTTTAGGTCTTTCTTAACTCCCACCCCAGAATTTAGGCTAAAAGTTTTTACAACAACCCTTTCCCACACAGGCAAAAGTTAAACTTTAAAATATTTAATTGATAATTAGCAGTAAATGGCAACATTGAAATAACATTGAATCAGAATACTCCACTTTTGGCTTATTGATGCTCATTTCACTGTGTCGAGCGTCAAAAAATAAAAAATAACTTTGAAAAAAGTCGCTTTTGTGTTAAATATCTCAATATGTTTTTTCAATTTCAAGAATAATCATTGCAATGATCGTTAACTACTGTAACACTAAATAACACATTATATTATAAAATTAGATTAAAAGACATTTGTAATAATATATGTATAAATGAAGTTTAATATACAATAGAATATAATATAAAACTATACATTAGTCAATTGATCCATTTAATTAACATCTACAATATGAACATACATACATATGAAACAAAACGGCACACTAAAGAAATGAGAGCGAGCATACAGTAAATCAGTAAATAAATGTCCACTGACCATACCACATCAGCAAATAATAGAAATTGATAAACATTCAATAGTTCAGCTAAGAAATGAACGATTCTTGCATTTATACTATTGCTGATTATATCATTCTAAAACGTAAATAATAGTATGTAGATTGGTAGGTAAAGTAAAACTAGTAAATGTCGCACGCAGAATTACTACTTCCAGATTTGGCAAACGAAACATGTTATGCATGCAATGAGATGGAGGTGTAGCAAACAATCGATGATCTACAATAATTAGGTAGAAGCTACAACATACATAAATATTTACCTACTATGCATGTACCTACCTTCCAAGAAACGAAAGTTGTTATACGTACAATGAAGATGCAATGACCGCACTTCATCTTCAATGACAGGTTTTTAATTTACTAGCATTCTGCATTTAAGAGCAGGTAAATTAGGTCGATGTTTTTTCGTTCTAAATCTAGAAGATGGTTAAACTCCTACACAGAACAATGCATATTACGTTGTCCTAATCGTAAAAATCATACGAGGAAATCAAGTTGTCGCTTTTTAAGATATAGAAACCAATTTGTCGCTTTTTAAGCTATAGAAACCAATTTGTCGCTTTTTAAGATATAGAAACCAATTTGTCGCTTTTTAAGATATAGAAACCAATTTGTCGCTTTTTAAGATATAGAAATCAATTTGTCGCATTTATAAGATATTGGAAATCAAGTTGTCGCATTTTTAAGATATTGAAAATCAAATTGTCGCTGTTTACGATTAGGACAACGTAATTGGCTATTCATTACATAAACGAACACTCTGACTGAGAAATAGCCACAATGCAAACGATTGTAATTAAATTGAGATTGGGTAATGCACATAGAAATAGCACACCTAATAGAATATATTTCAATATTGCCATCTAAAATTTGACATCTGGAGCTGGATGACACATTTACACTCAAGAGTATAGCATATTAGCGTGTGGTTCTGCGTAATTAAGTGTTATATGCCATATACCAATGCAGCTATGTAATTAAGAGTTTCTATACATCGACAGAAACAAATAATTCAGGGAGATCATTATGACGATAATTATGATTTCCTATTCTACAAACTCTGCGGAGACTCATTGTATTTTGTATGGCTAATTATAATTATGCAAGTGCTTCTAATTCATTTCATAGTTTTATTTGATACGCTCGACCGTAACTTTTGTATGTTTAAATATTTGAACTTAAGGTGAATTAGACGAATGACAGGATCCAGTTTAATATGACAATGTGCAGATACCTATTGCATGTTAATGTGTTTGTAATACTTTTACAAAAAATAATTAGCAATACAACTGTTGTGTTCGATGTTCGTTAGTTCCTATGAAATATTAATTGTATTTCTGAGTAAAGTAAAGGCTAAAAAAGAGTAATTTTATTAACCCAAGTTGCCCAAGTATGTACACCTATAGACATACATATTACTTCAATTAGTATTCATGTTCTTCTGGGTATTTACATTGTGATAGTGAGTATTTACAGATATAATAATATTTTTTACAAATTCCAAATAAGTATATATTATGTTGATTTTATTGTAGCTATATGTATTATTGTATCTATCAATTTCAACTTTGATCTTGATGGGAACTTCCGTCCTAGTTGTACATTATGATGACGGACAATATTTTGGAAAATGTCACAATGCAATTTAAAGTAATATGAAAAATGAAACAAATAAAGCCACTCATAAAATGATGTTGTACTAAAATTTATTTTATATTTACCTGAGTCGAAAACGCATTGAGAATATAACTGACATAATCCTTCAGTGTCTGTACTTCAAAAATTTTCAGGACCTTACTTGGACCTTATTTGTCTTTTATTAAAGTCTGTCAAAAGGATATCCCATGGGTCAGGATAACGTCTTCCTTGGATTCCACAGTGAACATGAGATAGTTCACACTGCTGAATATTGGGAGTCTGTGGTGAAGGAATGTTATCCACCGCCGGGTCTACCACACCATCCGTCAGCATCACGAAAAGGTCAAATGTCATTCCTCTCTGTTCCCTTGGGAAGCAAAAGGTGGTGAGGATATCCACATTCACAAATAGTTCTATTAACTGTTCCATTATTGATTTATCGTTTCATGTTTTGAATCAATTTTGGGCAAGGAGCTATCTTAGTGGATTCTTCAGATTTTCTGTCTATTACACTGGTTCCGGTCCGGGTGGTACTACAATTTAAACAAAAGAATAATTTAATGGAGCTATGAATAATTTCTTAATCTGAACGTTGTCATAAAATAAATTAATGTTTTAACAGCACAAATTATGAAAACTACAATAAACAGTACCTTTGGCATACTGAAGTTGGAAGTCATGCAAACTATAGGTACTTGCAACACATCTGGCACCCTGGATATTGTAAAACACAGTAAAACTAACCTTTGGTCAAAAAAGCTGAGTTAAAATGAATTTTTAAGAAGTTTTGTTGACATTGATTTTAAAAGTTCAAATTTCATGACGAAGTGGAAAGTAGCAAAGGGTCTCTTCGAATGATATTTTGCATGTTATTTCCCAAGAGCAAATTTCAATCTTAAAGATGTTTGAATTTAAAAATGGGAAAATCCGTTTATGGGCAGTTAATATTTTGCGCATGAGTTTGGCATGCATTAAACCTGTATTAATTTTTATGAAAATTGGCGTTACACATGTCTGTATTGTCCCTTGTTAGCGTTTTAATCAATTTAACAACAACACTCTCATTACATAACAACGCCTCAAGTTTTTGCGGTATAAAAAGGTAGCGATGAAATGAATGCGTGCTAGTTAATTCTATCCTTCATTTAATAAATATTTAAATAACTTATTTTCAAAGAAATATAAAAATATATCGGAATAATTGATCAAATGATATTTTTTTCAAGTAGTTGATTAATATTAGCCTATTTTAAGAAAATATATTTGTCTCATTTCAGTTACTCTAGTTAGGTCTTCTGAGACCTATATAAATACTTACAGATAGTCTGGCCATATAGGTATACAAAATTTAACATTTTATAGAATGTAAACCTAATACCTACACAAAAATTACTGACTGGGACATTACATGTATTATGTATACTACTTTACTATTTTAGTCGAAAACAGTATAAATACCTTAGTATAAATTTTTTAATTCTTTTAATTTTTACAAAAGATCTTACTAATTAGATGACATACTGGGACATATCATAAGTTCGTGTTTCACATTTCCCATGAATAAAATAAATATCCTGAATCAAAATGTTAATAATTTACGTATCTTGATGACAAATTTTTGTGTGTATTAAGCTTATTGAGAACGTCAAAATCCTATTTCTACATTTTGATGACGGATGACAATCTGAAAAATGAAAAAAAAATCATAAAGCATTATAAAAATGTTATTAATAATAATTAATTAAAAATAATTCAATTAATTATAAATCCCATTGCTTTTAAAACATAAATAGTATAATAAGATATAAGTTTACCTTAGTTGCAAATGCATTTGGAATGTAACTGACATAATCATTCAATTTCTTTACTGGTACATTTTTTATCACTTTCCCATATGGATGATTTCCTGAAGTTGGGATGTTATAAGGAATTCTGTCGAAAGGATAGCCCATGGGTTTAGCATCAGGGTAACGTCTTCCTTGGATTCCACAGTGAACATGTGATGGTTCACACTGCTGAATATTGGGAGTCTGTGTTGAAGAAGTGTTATCCACCACCTGGTCTGCCAAACCATCCGTCAACATCACGAACAGGTCAAATGTCATTCCTCTCTCTGTTCCCTTGGGAAGCAAAAGGTGATGTGGGTATCCACATTCACAATCAGTCTTTTCGCGTATTCCTTTGTCGATTGCTTCCTTTATTGCTCGAACCGATTTTGCCCAAGGAGCTGTCACAGTGGAATCTTCAGATCTCCTGGTTATTAAATTAATTCCTGGTGGTACTAGAAAAATCATAAGAACAAAAATTTAAAAAGTTATTTCTTAATGTTAATGCCTTAATAAAATAAATGCAGGTTTTAACAAAAAATTCCATAAAATAGTGAAAAATGCTTACCAGCTACTTGGAACGAATCCATCATGAAAAATAGACTTCTTTGTTCAGCCATTGTATAGCGGATGTTCTCATTTATGCTTTTGTAACGAGGCGCCATGAAAATTCGCACGGTTGTCAGTGTTGAATTTTGACGAGAATTTTTCTGTTTTTATAATTTAAATTCGATTCCAATTATAAAGTACAAATCGGTATATTTACTAATTGCAAAGAATTACTCACAATTTGAATGTGGTAGGTAAATTCTTCATGGTCCAAATGCTTTGCACACACATTTGGATTTACTGGAGTGAGTGGAGTGGTTGAGTTTAGATTATTAACATTGAAATCGATTCCTCCTTCCACATTAAATATTCGGGTATTCCAGTAAGTGTGCAGAAGGTTAAATGCACCTCTAAAGTTATGAGGCATTACCTTCATGTTTGTGACACTCAATCCATTCACAACTAATGGATGTTCCCCCTAAGGTACAATAAATCATTTCAGCTTCAATTTCCTACTAGTTGTGGTTATATAGGTACATATTTATTTTGTGTTCATATCATACATACTGTATTCAAATTGTAAGGAGCCAAATGAGTTGCTTTGTACGCCAAGAAAAGAATATCCACGAATTTGTGCCAACGATAAAATAATGGATCTCTCATTGCGGTTGCAAAATCTCCCATAACACCAACTGTTTGTTCTCCCTTAACAATATCACCGTTATTTATACATTTATACATTTCAATACATTTTCCTAATGAACATAGGTATCAAAATAATATTCAAAAGTAGTTAAAACAAAATTAGTAAAAACCGGTGGTGAATTTCCAAACAGATTTGATAAGACAATATGTCCCTGCCCATGATATCCAAACGCTCCATAAAATTTTGGATTAATAGAATGATCCGAAGCTTCAGATACTTCTCCGAGAATATTCACATTGTCGATTGTGTGTATAGGAACGTTCACGTCACCCTTTTGTTGTAAAGTAGAGTGTTACCAATTAACATTAATTTAATATATAATAATTTACCATAAATGCACAATCTGCTTTTTTATTAAATAGCTTAATATTTTAACTTTAATGTAAACTTGGTAGGTAATTTATAATTGCTGCCTGAAATATGTTGGATGTAGTCACAAATTAAAAATTGCATGCGGACTTACTCGAAAAATGGAACCGGCAAACAAAGATTCTAAGAGACGGTCCTTATTTCTTGTTAAATTAACGAGTTGTTCAAAATGCGATGAGTTTAGCGAAGACTGTAATACAAAAAAAACAATAGAATATTATAAGTATATTTATACCTTCTTCAAAAAACACAAATAACATCGATTTCATTAACACATACCATATGTGCGAATGCTTGACGCGGGGCCCAATTAGATGATGAAACTCCATTCCTTAAATGCGGATTGTATCCCTCTTCAATAGTAGTGTCAACCTGAAGGTTTAATGGCTTTTGAGGAAGAAGACCATTTGCAAGTCTTTCAGCACCGTACCTAGTATTAACCGTTTGAACACATCAAATAATGGCACGACCTGTGAATACTTAATAAAAAATATGCACTTATTTATTCATGACGAATATGTAATGCCCGACCTTGCTATTAATTCATGGTGAAAGAAAGAGAAAAATTCTCCTCTACGATCAAGTGGTTGAGCAGTGTCTCCTGGATGCAGTAAATGCCAAATCCAGTGATGGGCATTCATCTGTATATCTTCACGAAAGTACCAAAGTGCATTTTCAATTCCATTATCTTGGCCAATTCTTTCGTCCAGTCGAAGGCATTGCTTCAAAATAGCATAATTGCAAAAATTATATATTTTATTATACATTATATCTACTATTAAACAGGGTTGGGCAAATTACTTGGAACTCTAATTACAAATTACATTAGAAATTACATTGAGACCGTCAAATCACAATTGTAATTTAATTAAATCTGCTGTAAATTGTTATCTCAAATTACAAATTACGTAATTCAATTACATTTAAAATGACTAACTACATAATCAGCCTTTGTCTCATATCAAATTATGTACATACAAAAAAGTTGATTTTCTAAATTGAATGGTATTTCAAAAAGTTAACTATAAAACCTAGAAAGCTGTTATATAGCTGATTCTCGCCAGGGAACAAAAAAGGCAAAAAAGGTTACCTTTTTTAGCTAAAAAAGGTTGCCTTTTTTTAAAAAAAGGAAGCCTTTGCAGCAGGGCTAGGAAAAAAGGAATTTTACTTTTATACCTTTCAAAGACAACGCCAACTTTTGGCTGAAACAGATATAAAAAAGGTGCAAAATAAGCAAAAAAGCATTGCTATTTGCCTTTTTCGTTCCCTGATTCTCGCTAATTGCTGATCAATTACATTGTCGCTGATCAATACCATATCTGCTTTAGTTTTCGAAATATACTGCAATGAAATGAAAACGGCGTCAAATTTTCAGGCATCATGGGGGTTGCTCCAAACTGGAATAAAGCGAAAGGTCTATAAATACTGAATAAATTTGTTATTACCTGTTGCGTTGAGCTTGAGCCTTGATTCAATGCGTTAATTGGAAAGAAGCTGGTTGGAAATAAATTTATTGCACTAGGCCGCTGCATTGATAACGTTTCCGGCATTTGTGACAATTGCGCTCTCACAACGGCAGCAAACCAAACCTGAGGATGAATTTCCGGTCTTGTTTTTGCAAATTGGGCAAACTCTAGTAATCCCTCAATTTTCTTTTGATCTGACGCAAGTTAAAAAACAGTATAATATTTAAACCAGTTTTATCAATTGTGCAAAGCAATATGATTCTCACATCTTTGAATGAAATTTACTTTGAAAAACATTTATTAAACTCGCTACTGCTCCTCCATGCATAGGATTGTAACTGGCAAAAAAAGTGTTTTTCGGACATCTACTCGAAATGTCAGTTAAACTTGTATTGTACTCTTGTAAATACATCTTGTCGCTTTCCGTCTGTATAGGTTTGTAAGGATTGGATGAAAACACATTAAAAAATTTTTGTTCTAAAGTTTCTAATGGTTCAATTTTTTGATAATAAATCTTTGGAGTCCCATACCAATACCCAGATGATATAACTGAGTCTAGCGTGAAAAATAAAATAATTAATATTCGGAATTTAGCCATTTCTTCAAAAATGGAATGCTTGTTTATTAATACCTATCAGTATCTATAAAAGAATGAAAGGAAAGTGAAATATTTTTGGCGAATCTTTAATCCTTATACTCTAAAATGTCAGTTAAGCGTCAACAAAACCAGTTCTTGTACCTAAGGCAAACACATTCAATGATTATTGCATTTACTCATTGTATTTGTACTGCACGACAGAGTTATATTAGTATTTCACAGTCTTTATTCTGTACTTTATACGCGTTATAAATTTAAACTGGTGTAGACTATCTATACTCAAATTACTGCACAAATTACATTTCATTACTTATTATTATCATAATGCTGTTTTTGTGGGGAGGCCGCTGGCAAAATAAAAAATAAGGATTAATTTCCCTTTCTTTATTGAAATGAAGTACATTCAATAATTACAAGTTACAAAATGTAACTTAGAATGCGCTTACATAAAAGCAATGCAAAAATACTTTTAAAACTGTAAGTTCAAGTATGAGACACTTGGAAGTGTTTTAAAGCTTGTTTTATTCATATGGGTAAATTAAAATTGAAAGTTAATGCTGTGAAAACTGGTTTAAATTAAGCGTAATGATAATCATTTTCTAACAAGCAGTGGTCATCAATCCTCTGTGTATAGCATATAGCCCCAAAACATTTTTAGTGTACAAAAAGGTATACCCATTCATTTTTCTTAATACATTTCTTAAAATGATTAAGAAATATTATGTATTGTACATTTGTGGTTTTGAAGGGGCTGGCAGCTACAATTGCAATACACATTTTAGTTCGAGAGTCATAATAATTTACAAAGTCCTAAAGATATAAAAGAGTGTATCACGCAATATGTTAACAACCGATTCTTATCTGATGTAATAGACGTGTTATGCCTGTATAACCTCATTTCCCCTACTGATACTCGGATGTTTAAAAGTAAGAATACATTTTGTTAATAAAATAAAAAATAAAATATTACATGAAATTTAAAACTTGTATGAACATAGGTATTCAAAATTTCATATATTTATCCTATATTTTTTGGCATATTACACCTGATTCGATTTATCGTCGTTGGGAGGACTGTCTTTACAATCAGATGTCAGACAAACAAAACAAATTGTAAACCAACTTGACAATAATCATGGTATACAGAAAAACTCTTCAATTTATTGACGTCCTCATTGATGCTTACAAGGATATCATTTAGTTAAACCAGAATTATTTTGAGGTCAGTTGTTGCATCGTTTTGCCTCGTCCTACAGATAAAGCTGTATAATATTATCTTGAAAGATCATATTATAATAAGCTTTGCCCCTCTAATCTTAACTCACAGAACAATGCACACGCTATCAGAGGAGGAAATTTCACTTCCCATCCCTGCCCATCCACTTCAATAGATGTTCAAAGCATAGCCTGTCCTTCCAGCCCATCCACAACAACCAAAAATCTAAAGCCATTCATTCCAGCCCCTTCACGACATCCAAAAAACTGCCACCATCCCATCCAGTCCATCCATAACATCGAAACCCCTATGTTTTTCTATTCCATCCCAAAATTCTTAATATTTTCTCCCGACACATCCATTCACCTTTAAATCAGATTGCAAATATGATCTTAAAAAAACTTGAGTTTCTTAAAATCAAAACATGTAACTCTTAGGCTACGTTTCCATCATCCGGATAGAATCAAGTCGGATACCCATATCCGCCTATTTTGAGTTATGGAAACGCAGGTAGGATAGCAAAAATGGCTGCAATCCGGATACGAAGGCTAGTAGAGTTAAAGTACTCGGGTACTAGGCTATCCTCCTGCGATCAACACACTATTTCGGCGCAAATATTTGAATTGTTCGGTAGTCGTGGTGGAAAGTGTAGATTGTTTTACTTGTGTATTGAAACGCAGGAGAGGTAAATACTTACTTCAAATTCTTATCTGGATACAGCTACTCTACTTATGGAAACGAAGCCTTAGAAGCGTATAATCATTCAAATGTGTATGTTCCGAGAAAACAATCGATTTTACTTCTAGGTACCCGAAAGGTGTTTGGTAATGCACAGGTCTGTATTGTTCGACGCTAATTGTGATAATACCTTTCAGCCCAAGTAGGAAAAGAACAATAGACCTTGAAGGAAAACAAATGATGTCTATGTAACTGATTGTTATATACATGTTTTCAAAACATGAAAATAATAATTATTAATATGGGCTTATATAAAACAACAAATTTACTCACAACCAAAAATACGCTTAACCAATAACAGGGAACAAAAAAGGCATGCCTTTTTTATCAAAAAATGCAAAAAAAGGTTACCTTTTTTAGCTAAACAATGTTGCCTTTTTTTAAAAAGGAAGCCTTTGCAGCATGGGTAGGAAAAAAGGAATTTTGCTTTTATACCTTTCAAAGACAGCCAAATTTTGGCTGAAACAGATATAAAAAAGGTGTAAAAAGAAGTAAAAAAGCAAAATAAACAAAAAAAGCATTGCTATTTGCCTTTTTAGTTCCCTGACCAATAACCATCATTACCTACCATTACAAAATATCCTAAAAATATGTCATTCATACCATTCAAAACGTCCACAACATTGAAAACACTAAATCCATTCCATCTAAATCATCCAACATGCTGGATGTTGATGGGATGGGAAGTAGTCGGCTGAGCAAATTGATGGGATGTTTCCATCTCTGGAAGCTATGTATGGTGCATCATTTATTGCAGTCCAACTGCACCTTACTGAGAAGTGAGAACTATAAGGCATTAGTTATTGGGACTACAGTTAATGCAGTTACATCATGTAGGTGTGCATACTTTCATTGTAGTAACTTGCTATGCATACAAGTTGGCCAAAAAGGTCAAAAACCTTGGATATCACATTCTATTTTAATTAAATTGAATGTGTAAACAACAATTGTAATAGGGTAAGATTATTGAGGAAGCCAAGTAACCTAGACAAAACTCTACTATTTTGAATAGGACGTAGGCTCTACAAGTATTTTAATGGCAAAAAATTTGGTGCAAAATATTGTCCTCGAAATCCTCCGAGAAAAATAATGCCTAATAATAATGAATTAAAACATAGGGTATTTATACTCACCTTACGTAATATTTTATTTCGGTGGAGTTCGGAGGACAATGTTTTGCAACAAGTTTTTTGCCATAAAAAATCTATTAGATTAGACCCTACCTATAGAAAAGCGTAATTCTAAAATACAGTATTTGTAAATTGTATTTGAAAATCAAAATTGTGGCAACTCATATATAATATTTGTTTTGATTGATATTATAATTTAAAATACATTGGAAGATCAAGCACTAGGTTGTTCATTTCCAAACCCTTGTTTTAAATCTCAATTTATATTAGACAAGAAGACACTTGTGTCTTCTTGTCTAATAGGATTTGTAAATCCTATTTCCTTCAATGGAGTTTGTAAATGGCCCCCAAGTATGACCCAATATTTGTAGAGTGCACCATGCATCTGCTGCAGCGTAAAATTTTTATATTATTTAAACAATTCTAATTATCCTTATCTAATACTCATATATAGTGATGTTCATTATACAATAAAAAAAGTAAGGTACTTGTAAGGGTAAACGTATATAGACATGGAGATTATGCTAATCCGTATAAATTTAAACATGCTTCACGCTGAATTATTCAACCACTTAAATCATACAAACATTTGTACTTGAGAATCCTGACATTCATAAGAATATTATAAAATTACATTGGTAAAGTGACATTTTTTTATTTTGTCACTCTCCTTAAACCTATTAATAATGCAGTACAAGGAGAGTGGCAAAATAATATCACTTGATCAGTGTAATTGTATATAGATTCTTATGCACAATATTATAATTGGAGAGGCGTTGTTTGAGCAATATGAAAATCTCAAAATGCAAATTATTTGTTGGAACGAACAAAAAACACCAACACTCCCAAATATCCTCTCATCTTGAATAAAACACAAAAATTGTTGTATTTATTCTTTCCACTTACCTTCAACTATATTAAGTTGAAGAGTTACATTAAACAGCTTCATTTCATACATCACTCACATGTCACATACATCACTCACGCAATGTTAGACAAAATTGTTGCCACACGATTTTTTTTTTGTTTTTGCTACTTGGGTTTTAATTAACAAAATTATTTGAGTGATTCGGTCAAATATTAAAATAATTGATGATTCTGATTATCAATATTGTTAGCTTATAGATAGATGGTCCTTTTTGAGTAAACTCACAGCAGCCTCATAAGCGTTAAATATTTAAGAAAAATTTAATTACGTAACGCATCAATATTTATCAGCAAATTATACAACACCGGTCTGTCTCTATTCTCTATACACTTTGGCATTTTCTTAAGTTAAATCTATGGGTTATTGTTGACGGGTTAAAATTTTGCCACATGAATATTAGAATTTGATGCATTTTACTTTGGATTTGGCTCAAATTCCCTCACTTTTGCTCTACGTGCAATTGTGACAGTATTTGTACCTCCTATTAAATTTTGCCCTTCCGAAATCGATTTCTGTAAATACTCACGTCTGTTTCATTTTCTTGCATAGGAGCTCTTGATTTATAATTACGCCGCTATTGGAGATCAATGGACATGCAACTTGTCTGTCGATTAACTTAGAATGAAATTATAGGTAAAGGGTAATTATAAAGGTAATTAGGCTGCCAAAATATTTTTAATGGCCGGCTAATACATTTTAAGCTCGTTTAATAACTTCTTCAAATATTTTGATATTTCATAGTGAAAGTTGACTTGCACAACCACAGTCAAGACTGTCAAATTTATTCAAAGTTTTTAATATGTGAATAAAAATGCGGTGAATCTTCCTTCAAAATAGATTTAGACTCGGAGTGCCAGATAATGCTTTAAACTGTTTTGAAACAGGACGATTGCAAATTTGCAACTATGAACTTAGCGAGAATATTTTATGTCCATATTTTAATAGCAAAAAATATGAAATACAAAATTGTGCATTTAATAACAACCATTACAACAAAGATACAAAATTGCAGATTTAATTATGCCAACATGGCGTTCGAACTTCTTTGTTACCACAATCGAATTGCAACATTTTTTCCGTTTGTTCCTGTACAAGTAAATGTTGACGGATATTTAACACAATTGTCATCAAAGAGGAGGTCATATTTATGGAAACTTTTACTTGCTTTTGTTGCAATATATTCAGCATTTATGATTATCACATTGTATTTTTCTTACCATTCATCGGACGTTTCAGTAACGGACAAACTATTGCACTTCGTCGCTGCTATTTTGACAAGCTATGGGTTATGTCAACATGTTAATTCAATAATGACGAAACAGGAGGCGCCAATATTCTTCAATGAAAATATCAGAGTCTGGAAGAAGTTTCAAGGTATAAACTAACAAATTCAGATTTTACTCAAATTATTAAATTCGTTTGATTTCCCTGTAAATTTTTCAAATGTATAAATGGTCTTTTAAAATATTGATATGCTGGATTAACCTACGGTCGGTTTTTATTATTTAATGGGCTTGCATTTTAAATGTAGTTTAGTGCAGTTTTATTGTTGAATGGGAATATTCATATAGAGTTTTGTTTTTTTCATGGTTTTCAAGATAAATTTATCCTACAAGACTGGGGCTGGGCTATATATAAAGAATTCAGCTTTTTCACAACAATAATGTTATCAGCCTTAACAACACTACCAACTGCATTTGGAATTCTGTTTTTGGTTAATCCATCAACTATACGTTACCCCTACTATTTCATGGAAGATTATGCAGGAAATTATTCCACAATCCTTCTTCCAATTTTCGCTTCATTTGAAATTTTTCATTGGTCAAGTATTCTATCAGCGAATTGTTTTTACTGCACCAATATGGTGGGTGTGGTGTTCTCAATAAAATACGCCTTACTGCATCTCAAGTATGTATTTTTAATATTAAACTATAATATTTAATTTAGATCCTACCAGATCTTAGTAAATGCATTGGATCTAAATGACCACTTGAAATGACTAACTGGCTCTGACAGTATATAGACACAAATTTTAATACTTTTTAGAGGAGTGATCTCTGAAGAACAAAGTGAAATTTTGGATGTATTGCCGGATTACCGAGCTATTCATATACTAATGAACGAGCTAAAATATTTGTATTTGATGTTTTTTTTACCTTGCATTCTAACATCACTTTTCTTAATTGATGTGGTGTCTACCTACGTCAGCTTAACAATGTATTCCATTTTACCTTTATATATTTATTTAACAATCGTTATGTGTTCCATTTTTTTCAACCTTACCGTTCTTCTTGGACTTGAAAGAGCAGGAAGTTTGTGTTCAATCTCGTATGAGCTTATATCTCATTTGAAGAAAAAGAAGCACTCCAAATTGTCAAAATGCTACAGTCAATCCTTAAAATCAATAACTGTGAATATTGGAATCTTTTTTCATGTGAATCGATTGACAACTTTTTGTTACCTCAATGCTGTGTTGGACAAAATTGTTTTTTTACTGACTTGTATTTAATTTACCATATTGTATTTAATTTACATTTGTGTGATTGTTGACGGGATAAAATATTATTTTAAGTAGCATCAGCGTGCGTGAGAGATTTATTTCGAATTAAACGAATCTCAATCCTCATTTGAATCTTTTGAAGTGGTATAGCTAATCCAAACAAACAACTTGATTGGCATCAACATTATTTATACACATTTCCAATATTGTTTTAATACCTGATTGGAACAAAGTTATGTTTCAAATCATTAAAAAGTTTTGTTGGTTTAGTTAAACGTGGACTGCATTTTTTATAAAGATTTGTTACAGCTCATCACTCCTATAATTTTCTTGTCAGTAATCCTAAGAAGCACCGAGCGGAACTAGAACAAAAATAACATTGTCTATTTCTGTTTGTAATAGTATAATCAAGGCCATTGAAACGTTCCATTTCATTTTTTGAATTCCTATGGCCATACCTTATATGTTTCTATGGCCTTGAATATAATGTCAATAAAAGAAAATAAATTGTAAGTATTTCAAAGTATCATTTTTTTGTTTATTGTATGCAAATGTATCAAATATTTATTATTCTCAATACTATTATCGTTATATTCAAATTAGGTGGTAATTTTTTCCCGCGTCGGTAATGATTACAAAATTAT
>JAQFYB010002224.1:0-26012 GCA_034694085.1 Pogonognathellus longicornis | reverse complement strand
TTGTGTTTATTGTATATGTGTTTTAGTAGTCAATGTAATTTGTCAGAGAAGGTTTAGTCTTCTTTAAGTATCTTAGTACATAGCAGAGTATTTAACAAGATCTTTTCTATTTTGGTATACATGGTACATGGCTACCTGTTACATACTACATACGTTTGTTGAACGCATGTACGTACCCGCTTAGATTAACGTATCTTTTCTGTTACTGTAATATCTGTATTCTGTATACGACTCTTCAAGGCTACATTTATAGTAATAATACATATGTGTGCTTCTTCTTTGTGGATTGTGGTTATTTATTTTGTGGTAGTATTGTAGTAGTAGTAATGTAATTGAATTGGTTTTAGCCGTCAGTGTATAGACCGTGGACGTGCATAGCTTTTGCCTTCCTCTATATAAATCTACTATATCTTTACATAGAAACAACAACGTCTACACATGACTTATCACATTTTACTTTTCAACATCAACATTTCTCCGTGTTCATAAGTACAGTACATTACAACACAATTGCATTGTACATACACAGTTACACTATTTCTACATTATTTGACACTTTTGTGTCACCAATGAAATGCGTAGTATTTACTTTACCTGTACTTTGCTAGAGTTAATATATTTTTAGAGATTTTTACAGCGATATTCTGTACAACTATTTTACTTGTTATTTTTAACTATCTCTATGCAGAATGTTATGATTAAGTATGTCTATGGTATAGCTACTGTAATAATAATAATGTTATCCTCATCGTTTCATACGTACCTTTACCAAATATTTTATTAAGCTGTGTTCGTTCTGTTTTCTGTATGTATTAGCTAACACTATTATTTGACTGTTAGAAAGAAGCATGTCCGAAAATATTTAGTTTCTGTTCAGTAATATCAATAGGCTTGTTCTTTCTTTCCTTCTTCGCGTTCTACTTTTCTCATTCTCTCTTTGTTGGGCTAGAATTTTTTTATCTTAGCAATCATTCATTATAACTTTCCCTGTTCTGTTACAATTTATTTTTAGTGTATTATTCATCATCACATTACATTTTTGCTTCCCATTCACTTTCATATAGTATCTCACTTGGATCGTAGTATTTTATATGGCAAAATGAACAGAGATGTGTATAAGTCTCCACATCGAAATCCAATCTTTCAATTTCCTTCAGCTTACTTTTTCTCATTTGCTACAATTCTACACAATGATTATTGTTAAGGAACAGTAACAGTATCTATAAGTGTAAAGGCTAATATTGACTCGTCGTTGATTCTCTAGTACATGTAACATTTTAGTTTTCTTCTTCTTCTCTTTCGTAATATTTGTACAGATACTATTGTATTGTTTCTCAACAACATTTTTTAACGCTTTCTTTCACTGATTGCATATATACTTTATGTAATTGTATAGCAATCGCAATCTCACTATACTAAATACAAGTTATTTGTCTCCGGATATAAACTAGTAACACAATTCAATGTTACTAATTACTTTCTGTACGAATTTATAATGAAATGGGCTACTTACATGAATGAGGGAGAGTTTTATTTAACAAACGCAGGTTAGGCATCTATAATGTTTTATATAGCAGTTCCTAGTATTGTAGTCTGAATGTCTTTCTTGTACATAGTAGTTTCTAAACGAATCAATAGTTTATTAAAGTTCCTTAAGTTCAAAAGTTGTGTTCGTATATTCAACTTATGTTTTTAATAGAACACTAACAGTACACATAATAACAATATCGACAGTATCATTATTATTTTATGAGTATACAGAGTGCAGTCAGGGACCAGACCACAACCGTAATGATTATTTAAGTACAATATTATACGTAATGCGTCAATAGCACAGAAGTATCTAAAAATATCATAGTGACGAGCCACCACTGTCGTCTTCTCTGTCTAAATCCATTGCTAGATCAAATTTATTTATTCGAGACGAAGGAGAGGGTGTAGCTTTTTCATAAAATTGCCGACCTTGTACAATGGCTTCTACTATGAGACTCTGACTTATTGGCGGAGAGCTTTCGTTATTATTGTTTGGATTATTACTGCTGTCATAATTAATGTCTGAATTTGATATTGTTAAAGGTGAATTTGTGGACCGAATCCCTCCTCCACTTCCAAGTCCACCCGAATCCACGTCCTTATTAGCTGAAATGTTATTTGTAGATGTAGTACTGGAAGTATTTATAGTCGAAGGGGTGGGTTGCAGGGACTGAAGAATATTCGCGTTCTCTCGGCGTACTGCAATTAAAAAAATTAAGAAAATTAGCATTACCATCTGGATTTATATTAATCTACCATTTATATGAAATTGGGTATTTTTATGCCAGTTTAAAATAGCTGTCTGACTTTGCTGTTAGATTTAAGCGAGGAATAAGCAAATCTAAAATTTTTAAACGCACTATACAATTAACAATCAAAACACAATAACATTAGCGTAGGTTAGGTTCTAGGACTTAAGCGATACAATCGATTCCTCCCATTCCAATAACATTTTCATAATTTACAAATATTGGATGAATTATGGCATGATTTAATTGCTAAGATAATAAATAATCTTCTTAATAACAGCAGATGCTGTATGTAGGTACTTATTTATATGATTTGCAACGCCTAGTTTCAGACATTATTATTAATTACATACTAAACATTTCCCTTGCACTACTAAATCAAGCATTTCTCCAAAAGAAATTAAAACTTGTTTTAGCCTTCGCTTTTTGCCATATCAAATGCATTGCATTTTACATAGAGGGAAAGCATAATGAAGCATGGTTTTGATAAATGTAACTAATAAACAATAAAAGCCTGGAAGTAAATAATGTTTTAAATTACTTCATCTTAATGATTGTACGAAATTATAGGAGCATTTTTATATATCTTCTTGAGTTACAAAGTTATAAAGCATGAAGCATGACACTTGCAATTAATTGCATAAATGTATACTTTGACATTTTGATTTTAAATGAGCACAGACTGGAAGACGAAATTTCATTAGGATGTCCCAACTGCATAAAACTGTGGACTTACTGGATAGAAAATGTTTTAAAAATAAGTAGCGAGGAAAGCTGATGAAGCTCACTTTGTACTTGAGCAAAGAAGCGTCTGTTTAAAAAGTAGCACAACTGATGCAGAAAAATAGGCGGAGGAAATTAAGCAGAGCCCAATGTCAGCCTCATGCATTCGCGTCCTGACAGCAGCCAAGCTTGTAAAGCATTAATTTGTGTCTTTCCATTTTTTATTACATTACACTGCACTTGAGTATTTCCTCCTAGCAAACGAAAAGTTGTGACCTTACTGGATAAATTGCAACGAAAAAACAACATAGAGAAAGACAGGGTCTTTTCTACTAGCTAAATCAACATACCAAAGTTGATTTAATTTCTTTTTAAGACATTCGGTTTACATAAGAGCTTGTGTTTAGTAATATCTTGTAAAGCATACCTTCCTTGAGTCAATGTGACATTTTGGAAACTTTTTCTTTGAACAAGAATGAAAGTTGCATGGGAAATATGCACTAGTAGTACTCCTCAACTAAAAAAGTAGGCAACTCTTGCAGCAAATGAATTTTCATGGAAATCATGAAAAAAATGCTATCAAAAGATTTTCAAAAGTGATATAAAAATTAATAATAAGAAAACACTTTCATATATAAATCCAGCATCACAATTTAACTTACCTACACCATATACATACACAGATACAAATACCTTAGCTATTATTGTACTGTATAGTACAGAATTCTACACACTACACTACACGTGTGTACAATGTAAAAATACACTACCTAGCTCGTATATCATTGTATGTATTAAGAACTTACAGACATTTGACATTTACTAATAACAAGGAAACTGTTGCATTACATACGCAGTGTAATAATTTGATGCGCAAATGGTTGGTTAGTATTTGTATTGTTATGAAACGACTATTGCTTAGACGGAAAACAATACAAAGGCTATTATAACTTTATAGAGCAGTAAAGTCCTAACTACAAGTGATTACGTTAGATTACAATGCATGGAAACGAGTAAGGAATGACATGGTGTGTGTATTTATCGCTGACACAATGGCCTGTAAACGCGTGAAATTATGGTGATGTTCATAGTTAGACTGAAGTGGTTTTTGTATCTTTTTAGTGCGGATAGGTATGTGTTTATGGGTTGCTTGCTGATCTCAAAGTGCTTATTGTGAATTGAATGACTGGAACTAAAATACAGACGGAAAAGGAATCAGTCTCCAGAAGCGAAGTCAAGTGAGCAGAAACAATTTCCATTTACATGAGATTTTTCTTCCTGTTTTTGAAATCAAAATGCGTGCAATTACCAGGGCATGACAATTATAACCAAAATGACATCCTCCATTTTGTAAAACGCTTCTTTACGCATAAACGTAAACGTAAAGATATAGATATGTAATCTTAATGGTGTTTCATGCATTCTGTATAGTGCTTGTATGAGAAAAGTGGTCGACGTTGCATGATGTTCCCATGTCGTACTATTAGCAATGTCCTAAGTATCTTATCGTCAGCAAGAAAATAAATGGGAAAAGGAGAAAGCAATAATGGATTCACAGCAAGGAAATTCTTGAGAAAACCTTCAAGTTTATCGCTGCGAGTGAACTGTGATGTCGCTATTGAACCAAATGGGAAATAGCTGTAGACTTCATGTCTAGTACTGAAATGGTAGCACGTAGTTACACTTAGGTGTACTTATCTTTAATATTTCAGCTATAGCTCTACCACCTTTTTCATACTTAAGTATAATACACATGCATGCTTCTACACATCACCCAATGGAAACTGGACTGCTAAATGAGAATGCTATAAAGACGTATGTAGATATATATATATATAAGAAGTTTTTACATAAATCCTGTTAGTAAACTTGTCCTGTCTCCTGCTAGATGGGTAACATGCAACGCTGTATTAAAAACGAATTGTAGTCAATGCATGAGATGGCAAAGACCTATAAATCTTCTATATCTCCACTTCAAATACATCCAAAAGACTCCTCCAAAAGTATTTAAAATGTAAGTAAACACTTACACCAAAAGCTAATAATATGGAAGCCATGTCTCAGAGTATTAGTCTTCCCTTTAATTTTCCGAATATTTTGCACCCTTACTTTCAAACAGATTAATCCACTTAGCACACAAATCAATAATAACGTAGAGTAATCATAATTATGCTTTCTCGCGATTTGAACCTACAATACTCAATTAAAAAACATATTTTCAATTGTTCTATGAAAATATAGACGTTAAAGTTTTAATGTCCTCGTTGAGAAAAAAACTTGAGTTAAAAAAATATCATAGTTTCGGTCTGTGTCAGAAAAAATCAGTACAGTTGGTAATAGCGCTCAAAAAATTCTCTAGCATGTAAAAGTGAAATTCATCAATGAGAACTATGAAGCTACACGTTCCAGCACTTAAAAAGCAAATTCAAATGACATTAGTTTTTTTCTACACACTCAATTTCAAGAACTGATGAGTATCCATCAGTGTATAGAAATACTCAATAAGCATTTCGTGATGTAATTTCAATAGCTGGAGGCTGTACTCACATTTCAACAGCGAAATTGAGTGCTCAAGATTCGAGGAGGATTGCAAAGCGAAACGGAACCCTTTTCGTACATTTGTGGAATGAAAGGTATTAGAATTATTGTGAAAATATCTCATATCTTTCTAAGGATATTGCAATATGTTTATATATGTACAATGTACATACATGGCATACAGTGAGGATAATGACAATGAGGAATAAGATGAGTACAAAGATAAATCAGTGTATATCTGTAGTACTGAAATATGTTCTCAATCAAAAGTAAATTGAGCAAACATTTTCAATTTACTTATAGGTTCTTAAAGGCTTTCTCCAGAAAACCTTTGCTGATCGTGATCCAAATAAAAGTGCTTGAGGTATAGTATGAGAACTACGCAGCAGAACAGCGTTTCTAGGAATTGAAAATAACATGTAGAGAAATAAATAGAGAACATTTATTGCTGTTTTGCAGATTTCTATAGCACATTTCATACATGCGAAGAAAAGACAATGTAAACCTTTCTATTTATTTCTGTGAAATGATAAAAGCACATTTAGGTACGTAGATTAGATTCTATACACACGTTCATCCTGGAAAAGGTACCTACATCAGTTTATGGGCTATAGAAGATAAAAGTAACCTGCATAGGTAATAATACGAGATTAAAGTGTTAAAATGAAATTCCAGAGAATCCATTTTATGCGTTATGCAGTCTATATAAAATATCTTACATTTTGGGTTAGTTTTAGACGAAGTAAATAGCAAAGAGTGTTTTCATGTAGGTTTTACTAGGACAGAAAATATGGCTCATGTCACCAGAGGATCAGTTGAATGTGTTTGAGAGCAGTGTGGCTAATCGGTAGGTATCTATTTTAATTATTACGGCTAACATAACACACACTCCGCATTCACATGAATACCTAATGCAAAGTTTGCTTTAGTGACTAGTGTGAAATTTGTTACTTTTGCCCATTTACCGAAACCTACAATTAGTGAAGCATAACAGGGAAAGCAAACACAAACAGAATGGAAAGACCTTTTCATAGTAGCACGGGTTTATTAATGATATTGGTGTTCCGTAAACTCACAATCGATAATTCAGTGTCTGAAAATTAATTGCAGTGCAATGTTTGGTCTGCAACACAATCAACATCCGCAGTTGCTCCGCAGAGAACCTACATGGTGACGTCTCAAGGTCTTTTCCGTGAAATATGACTATCATAATATGTACATGGTTTTCCCGATTTCTCTATATCTACTTGTGGGTGTGTGCCTTCCTCCACAGTCGCAACCTTACACTAACTTAAAGTACAAAATATGAAATCCAACACTACTAGCTTAGTTTTCTGTAGAACAATTCGTTAGGGTTTGCTTTCCCTCATTTACTTCTTGGAACAGTTATGATACGGATGTCACTGTATTTAATAGTTACACAATCTTTGTAAGTGCATTATAACTGTGTGTACTATTTCAAATCTTCATCTACTACTAGTACGTTCTTATTCAACCATCGTAAATGTCATCCAACTGCACTACGGATATTCAAGGTCTTCGCAGAACAAATCTTCTACCAACCACGCACAATGTCCTACTAAACCCTTTGTAAGCCCATGGTGAGGATTTATACATGTATCCTAAACCGTTATGCTAGTTGAAACGCTCATTATACACATATTGGACGCTACCATCGGGATTTGAACACATAACATAACCTTAACTCATGTGATCTAGGCTAATGGGTTATTCCAACTTGCTACAACAAAGAGCATTCGAACAATATTGCTTTGTCTATGCGGGCTTTCATATAAGAGTACTAAATATCCCACCCAAATCTCCAACCGGAAACTGGAAATAAGAAATAATGCACATATAAATTGAGTTGCTTAATAAAAAGTTACTTTTTCCTTTAGATTTCTTTGTTCCTACATTGAAAAATTTTAACAAAAATGTTTTGGCATTTATTGTTTATGCTTAGTAATTGTGTGTCTCTTATTGGTAGTACTAGTAACTACCGTTTTACAGATACATTCACTTATCACATCAACATATAGAGTTTCTCGTTAAAAACTGGATTTACATACATAGAAAAACTGTTTATTAGTAAATAGTTCATACTAATTTTAAAAATTAGAGTATGTACCTATACTATGTAAAGATGCAATTTTTACAACTTTTGACACCACACATATTCTGTTCAAATTCAATTTTTATACACAAAAATATATTGTAGATTGGCTTGATATCCAGCTTGTATTGTGTGACACATGTAACCATTTGTAACTAATAACTGTAATAACCAAAAGGAGTGATTTTGCCAAAATTTGGCATATTTATCTTAATATCCTCATTACACCAAATGTAATGTAAATTATGTAAATAAAATATCAGCACATTATCAGTATTTAATTTTGTACACATGTATTTACACAAACATAATAAACGACAGGACACAAATCTTCAAAGTATTTCAACCTTTCAATTATGTTGGAATGAACCTTTAACTGTTAATGTACGCATTTTCATTTCAGAAGTTTAAGCGTTACTTTCGGTTGTAGTCAACAAACTTTGCATAATGTTGTATAAATACTATATATACGCAAATGAAATACTAATGTAAGTAACTGACTGCTGATGCTGACTGTCTCTGTATTGCGCAAATCTACATTATGGGAATGATTGCGAAATACATTTTCTTATGTAAATATTTGGCAAGCATAATAAGTAATGGCAAACAATTAGTTAAGTGTGTGTGAATTATAATTAATGACACTACGGCAAAAGCCGTCTGAAGCCATACAGGCATTAAAATAAATAGCAAGTTTGTGAGCTGTGTGAGCAATTAGCATTTTTATTACTTTGCCCTTCCTTCCCTTTGGTTCAACTGGAGGAAGCGACTAAGTTATATTAAACAATAAATCTTGACTTGGTTCCACTTTAAAAGCTGTACGAAACTGAAATGCTGCGGTTTGGCTTGGAAAGACAAGAAAACTAAAGGAATACTAATAGTAGGAGCGAAATACATTGCAAGAAACGTCAGAATCTTGTCTGGAAGAAAGTAATAATATTCTAAATTCATGGTATTATTAGGTTAAACCCTGCATATCCTTTCACCATACTTCCCCAAGTTTCTCTTTATGTCGGCTTGTTGCACGCTCGAGGATGTTGCCAACATAATGTATGTACACGTTCTACCCAAAAGGAGCAAAATGCATGCAAACATTTACTAATAGTGTAAAGTGTAAGTAGTATGTACGTACGTACACACATATACCTACAAGGAATTCTAATATATATGCAATGTACATATACAAACATACCTCCATGTAAAACACACACTACACTATACGCACACATGTATCCAACATTAAATTTAAAGCAAGCTTGTGCCAACACAACCACATCAGTCCATGTCAAAGATATACTTAAGATTCAACTTCGCCTTCTCAGAATTGCACACTCTTCCTTTTCGGTAAAAATAGTGCTACACTTTTCCATGTACCGTCAACCGTCTCAAACTCAAACCCATATATAGCAACCAGAAATATATTGGTACACCAAAAAGTATATGATTTTACATAGGTATGGAATATATACTGTGCCCTTCCTCCAAAATTTATAAAATTACAGGGAAACGAAACGTATTCAGTCTGATGTGAATTTGGAACAGTGCTGTATAGTAGTGTTGTACATACTGTGGAATATGTATGTACAAAGTAAAAACGCAAAAGTGCACAATATACATATCTCTACCTATACACAACTGGGAACTTTCTCTGTCTCAGTAAACGTTGTGCGTTCCAAGTGTATTTATAAATAGGAATTCTAGTCTATGGTATATTCTTTGTATATAAAGCAGTACATACATACACACTAGTATTTATTTAGTCGAGTAAAGAGCTCTTACAGCAAGTTGTATGTAGAAGTATATGTACAACTAGTAGAACTGGGAGAACAGTTCCACGAGCGTAGTATTCCAGACGAAAGTAATTTCAGCCTGGAGTCCGGAAATGATGGTTATATTGAATTGCTCACTTTTCACGCTTCGCAAATAGGTGATTCCATATTCTCCTCTAATTCGTATTACTAACACTGTGTAGGTAGCAGGAGTGTGTAAAGAGTAAAGATAGAGTTTAGAAGTGGTAGAAGTGCATGTTGCGTTGTGTATACCAACGACTTACAGCAACGCTCAACACATCCCATGTAAAATGCATACACGTGGCATGGTTACGACATAGTACTCCAGAGTTGTATGTTTTGTAGGTGGTAGGAGTAACCCCATGGTTGTATACAGCTATTAAACTCTCGTAGAACATATTATGTAATACTTTAATGAGAATATTGATAGATGTGTTGAATACTATGTGAAGACCGTACGCAGTATGCCCATAATGTCTACCGTAGTGTGGTAAATGAAATTGCCCTGAAGTAAATTTCAAATGAGTTACTGCCTTATGTATGCTACACTGTACTTCTGCACAAGGCACACCATACAATACACCATTAGCACTACGCATCAAATGAAAGGTAACGAATGAATGAAAACTCATGCAATCTGATTCCATTTTAAATTAGTTTCATGTCAATTTATTAGTTCTGCACGCAGAAATCATGTTTCCTAATGTCTGTGAAGTACCACGGAGTAGCTACAGTAATACTAACACTTTGTATGGAAACTGTATTTAACTCCAACATTCCGTTAGTTACTTACTGGTTACATGAATTTACTACACAGTAAATACAACAACTACATACCTGGCTAAAATTATCCACTTGTATAGTACACCAAAAGCGTTGGCGGTAGCAATACATTACTAATAAAAATAATGTTCATAAATTGAGAAATGGAAAGCGGGCATTGAAAATCTAAGGGAAAGGAAATATTCGGGATGTGTGAGAGAGTAAGTGAGAAGTGCAATGAGGAAAGTCAGAGAAGCGAGAAAAGTGAATGAAATGATGTGACTTGATGTGATGTGAAGTGATGAAAGTGCGGAATTTCCCATTTCGACACGAAACTTAATACATTCTCCATATATATGTGTTATGTGTGTGTGTATACTCATACTCAGTCTGTCTAAAGCCTTGCTCTATTGTACTGTACTGTTCTATTTCTATTATGCTGCACATACTGTGTAAAGTGTATGTAATGCTTGCATAGCTCATACCACCACGACGTCAACTGCTACGCACTTAGGAAATAGTTCACTTTCTCTTGGTTCGCACCTTTACATAACACTTTCATGATATTTCTACTGTGAAAGTTCGCACAAGTCCTTAAACTATATTTGCACTTTGTATACGACTACAGCACAGAAGTTTGTATGTATGTGTGTAGGAGGTAGTATTTAATAGCAAACCATTTCATTCTATAACAAAACTTTTCACGACTCTTTAAATTCTACAGTGCCACTGCCACACACAACATGCCATATCACACAAGCATTGTACATTACACTACTATTACACTATTACTACACAACTCAACACTTTATGGTGTCTCTCCCATTTACTACCACTTTTTGTGTCTTGGTACAGTTCAAGCTTGTATTTTGTATAAAATACCTCTATCTGTATACCATACGCATTTGTACTTCTACTAAAACCTGTTCTTTGAGTGTATATTGTATTATTACAGTCGAGGAAGAGTAGGAAGTAAGTAGTATCCCATGGCAGAACTACAGTTGATGGGAATTCGTATTCATAGATGAGTAAAAGTCCTTTTCTCATCGTATTTTTGAGTCGCTTGGTTAAACAGCTCTGCCTTTTGGCTTCCTCTGGCCTATTACACTCTAATACTCGACATTTCCACTCTTAGAATTCGACTTTAACTAAACGAACCGTGGAATTACTTACAGACTACTTCCATAGTCTCCGTCTCTACTACTACATAACGCGAACAAACTCAAATTCATTCTTCTGTGCAATACCACTGTACACAGAAATACAACATAGTCACACCACCACCACCAGATGCCTGTTTGTAGCTTAATAGTCAGAATGAAATATTTTGCTTTTCTTACGTTGATACTTCAAGCTCTCGCTCGCTTTTCCTTCTACACTATTTACAATCCGACCGAGCAAAATAAGACATAAGTGTACGTCTGCACTATTCCACTACAATTTACACTACGAGACTAAAACGCAATTTAGCTTTCTCAAAATATTTGTCACTTTCCTTCCAAGACATTCCTTTTCTCGCACACAACACAACTGAACTGCCGAAACCCATTAATTCATAAATTAATTAGAAGCTTAAGAGCTAAAATAATTTCATTCTGTCTCTTTACTGCAATAATAATATTCCTGTACACACAACATACCATCCCACAATCCACAACGCACATACTGTCATTATTAACTTAGGTTGAACAGGATTAGAAATCTTGATGACAAAATTAGTGGTGCATAATTACTTGTGTCTTTCTCTCTCTTACTCTCTCCCTAATTTACAACTCAATATACCAAAATTCTCGCACGTGCAAGTTTTTGTATACACAAAATGTTGCTCTCCCGCTAATAGATACTTGATTTACTCAACTCATCATAAATAACTACAGATACATAACCTTATTACTTCTGGATGCTTGCTTATCAATTTAAATTTCACTTTCATAAATGGATGTCCTTTCTTTGTGCATGTAAATGAATTTCATTTCATATTGCACTTCATGCACTTCAGTTCAAACTTAAAATTGCCATAGAGTTTGCTCGAATTCAAAGTAATACTTGAAAATATAGGAGTGTGGTGTAGTGCACATAAATACCCGTCAGTTCCCCATCCGTCCATACTCTTGTTGTTATGTTGGAGTTTTGGAGATGGAGAGCGAAAGGATGAAAGTATTAAATTACCAACACTCAACTCCAGTGTACATTAGCTGTGCAAAGCCTGTAGTCAACCAATATAACCCAACATAAAACATAACACGCACTGTGAAGCCAACACTCTTATTAAATATAGTGCCTAGTGCCTAACTACCCGCTGACTCTAGCATACACTAGAAAGAGATAAGATTGACTCACTAGGCGAATAAACTCTATTAGTGCCTCCAGTTGAGAAAACTCGATTGAAAGCTTTATTAATGTAAGTCTAATACTATTCTGTAGTGAAAGAGGCATACGCACAGACACAGCAAGGGTTAGTTTATAAATATCAATCGAGTACTTGTATTTAAGGGGGCTTTATACTTTATACTACGAAAACTAAAATATAGAATCGTAATTCTCGTGTACACACACCACATTTTCAACATAGGTATTGTATGGTATATGGCTTCTCAAGTTGCCTCGCACAATTCTGCTAACCACCTCTAATGAAATGTAAGTAACTTCGTTAGAGAGTTAGTCTTCCCTGTTCTGTCTAACTAAATAAGACAGCCTATTTGTATGTACATACATACTCAGACTCTGTGTATTAGTGTATGAGAGAGAAAACGGGAGAGAAAGTGTTTCTACGAAGGGGATATACTAAAACTACGAAGGATGTTCCTATATCTAGTACTACAAGCGAATTATGGAGGCATTGAACTTCCCCTACGTCACATTATTTACGCACAATGTCATTTTGTCTTGCACTAACAACGTCGTAGTTTCTACATGTGCGTAGACATACACAAATACTTACATTCCCTTGTAATAAAAATGTGGGAGTGAGTGAAAAGAAATAAAAAAGAGAGAAAAGTCCTTTTGGGTTGCGTTGTGCCTTGTTGATGGTTACACTTGTGAATTCGCTTCACATGGCATGACTATGACAGTCCGGGGATTCAGTCAGTGGGAGGTCAAAGGCTATAAGGGATGGGAAATATCGTAGATTGCGGGAGTTCATATAACTCACAGTGTTATGGCACTGTGTTGTATATACAGTGAAAATAGTGTAGGAGGATATTGAAAGAGTGAATGTAGTAAAGGATATTTACAAGTGTTTTGCTATAGTGAAGTAAGTGAGTGGTGTTTGTTTGTATCCTTGATTTTGTAGAGCACCCTGAATAAAAGCAGTTTACCTGGCTGTGCCTTGTGTGGGTTAAGTTAAGCCTCCCGTTGACTTTCTTGTGTATAACCGTAACCATTTTTCAACGAAGCAATAGAAACCTTCTCTCTATTGCCAAAACCTTTCAATTTACTTCTCTTTCTGCGAATTCATTTTCTCTAAATTCTGAATGAATTGGCTTTCGATCCGTCACTCGTTGGAGGGTCGGGTTAGAATCACCCATTGAAATAAAACCGGATAGACAATGTCATCGACTTTTCTTTCTCTTTCCACTAATCTTTCTGGTTATCCAATGACAGTTTTTGAGTCTTTTCCAATATTAAATGCTTGTCTAAGCTTTTACAAATATTCCAATTCAAACATACCCAAGAAGAGTAGCGGTTTAAATGCAGTCATTTCTTTCGTAGTCTTCACGTTGATACTTACACACTTACCATGCTTATTCACTTAAGCACGTAAAGTTTGCCAAGTGCTCGTTTGCCGTTATGAGTATAATGTGGAGAAACGTATGGAACAGTTTCAAATGCTAATCATGAAGTTTCCCTGTCACTTTGAAGATTTCCGAATTCAATGGTTTCATATTTGTATAAACCACGTGTAAGTGTAATATGTGTACCATCCATAGACACTATACGTAGAACGCATGAAACTTCCTATTAATTTTATTAACTCTTTTCAGTTGACAACCCAAATCGGTTTCATTTATTTAACTGTCCTTATAACAGCTAAGTAAAAGTGGAGCACACAATTCTCCATTAAATTTATTACATGTAAATGACATGTTTGCTGTGAAGGACTGTACTCGTTCCTGCTTTTTGTATCATTCAAAGCTCATAAGTTACGGTTTCATTCAAGCGTTTATACTAAAACTATGAACTCATGTAAAATATCGTAATAATATGCGCTAGGTACGTAGTCCAAAGTTCCATTCTATTTTATTGGTAACCAATCTCACGCACGTGTGAGCCTTGTGATCATTTCCTCTCTTTTTATTCCATTGTTAGCATTCCATTACAGAATCATCTTAACTCCAACTTGAACTGCACTGAAGTGGACTAGAGCGTTCATCTCATCAACTCAAAAGAGCAATTCAAACTTTAACTTACGAACTCCATTTATATCCAGTCCAACTAAACACACACTATTCATCCTGGCACATATTTATTTTAATTTTCTAGACTCTTTAAAGTACTACACAGGACAGTACCCGAAATCGAATTATTAAATAAACCTTTCATTACTCTTATATGACAGAAAAACGCTTTAACTGGAACCATCAGAATAATAATGTGAATGTACATAAACCATCATCGTGTTGAATACAAGATAGGAACATTGACACAAAATTATTAGACGTGTTTGCGTGGCTGTCAGACTGTCGGCAACTTTGGCATTCCCGTGGTATTAGTAACTATATACACAGCTAAATAATACAGCCAAGGAAATCAAATAGCAAACAAGCAGGAACGCATTGCCCAACATAACAGTACATAATACAAAGCATGGCAGTGTAGTAAATGAATTTTGTATGGCTGTGGATAGGAATAGGTAACTGAAAACAGAATTCGTCCATTACAGAAACGCAATACTATTTTCCCTTTCCTGGAAACGGAATTTAATATGATTACAACGTAGACGAAACTTTCATTTCTAGCCTTCACAGAGCTTAGCTTGTATAAGTTGATAAGCTGTCATTCAGATTACTCGAAATCTTTAGTCCTTTCAAATTTAATGCGTCTAACTACAGTCCAAAGCTCTAAACAACAAGTTTATTGCTCACGGTATTAACAAATCTTCATGGAAAGGGTTACGACTGCGGAGAATGGACAATGAATGTACTAATGATACACCCATCTCCAGCTTTTATACAATTTACAAGATAGCTGCCTGTGTTGATGCTATAGACAAAATTGTGTGGTTTTTGTCTATGTAATCAACATTCACATTTCACAACAACAGGATTACTATAATCAAATACCCGGATATCACGTGAAAACTGACAAGTGAAAAGATTCAGAATTAGCATAGGATTATTAGTGCTTTGACAAGCAATGTTATTACACGTTAAAGAGAGGTTGAATGTTCTAAGGATTTTGTGCAGAAGGTTTCATAGAATTATTATGACACTTTATTGTTCGATTGCCAAAATAGCTTTATGCTTTATGAACATGTTTTATATTTAGATAAAACATACATGTAGTAGCATATTATCGTAACTAGGAAGTAAAATAACTAAATTTTTGCACTTTGGATATGAAAACAGTTTTTAGAGTTTTTGTACCTTAGTACAAAGAGTACAAAGCCTTTAGAGGTGATAGTCTTTAGAGGGTGAAAAAATTTAGTAAATGAATCATGTTAGTTCAAATAGGTACTTTAATATGTTGTTTATTCCATTTTAGTATGATTACATCACATAAGATACATAAAACGAAAAGAAAGCAGTGTAAATGAGTGTATAGTTGCAAACAACCGGGTCATTAGTCATTAGAGAATGTTTTGTTAGTATAAATACTGAAAGTTTCGTACCTTTGTCATCAATATGCCTTGAAAAGAGTAAGGAGATAACAATACACATCACTGCGAATATAAGAAGAAAGCTTGAGACGATGAAAACAGAAATAGCGACTTTTTTATGTCGTCGCTCCTTCGGGGGTAAATCCTTGAGAGGAATGCCACCAGTAATACTGAAAATACTTTCGCTGCGACTTGCTCGCCCTGCAATCGGAAGACTCTTCAAACTCTTCATACTCGACGTAGTGGCATTCTGTCGACTGAAACGGTAAAAGTCTTTTGGGTTGAGTATAGAAGCGTTTATTCTTCCCTTGTCGGAAGAGTAGCTTCTTGTACTGGAACAACTTTGCACGGACGCTTGCCTTGATGGGATGCTCAATGTGGTGCTAGTATGTCGGTTTATATAATTCTCTGCTCCGTTTGTTCTGAATTTGTCGGAAGACCGAGAGCGGGTGGAAGATCGGGAGTAACCGTGATAAGAACCACTTTTCCCGTGCCCATTGGCAAAGGGGCGAGAGAGACTTATTGGACCGCCAGATGCACGACGACCATACGGGTCCAAGTATTGCTTCGTCGGGAAGGAACTAGAACCTTGGAAATTAGGCGTATACTTTTTACACTAAGTCACTCTATGTATTTATAAGACCAACATGGATACACACAGAAAGGACGGACCACCATGAAGAAACAAGTGACAAGAATATATTTTCCCTACACATAATATATTTAGTATAACATACATCTTTCTATATCTCCAACTTGTACTATGTACTATGTACCTCACACCAATGTCAATGTGTGTATTTATTCAGAACATCCTACAGAGAAGCTTTTTGGTTACAGTTGCTTGCTGTTGCTTTTGCTGTTAATGTATAAGAGAATATTTGTTTGGAGCATATAGACTAGAAAGAGAGAAATAGAGAGATACTATAGAGAGGATGCAATTGGAGCGATCGTATTATATATGTACAGCAGCAGGATGAATACGTCTTGTTCGTAGAATCCGGCTGTAAATTTTCCCTTTGCCTTTATTAAGCAGAGATAGCGAGTGTTAGTTTTTTAGGAGCTGAGTAAGCAAATGCGATGTTAGTTTCTCTGATTTGACTACGAAACTCGGTTATTTTCATGCAAATTTTTGTTTTTGTCATCTGTGAATCTTTTTTCCAGTGCAGACTCACAGTTGAATGTTTCAGTCTTATCTCTGCACTGCAACATCCTTGTGAATTAGTCAGGAACAGCAGCGAAGAGCTGTGTACGAGTTTTACAAAGGAAGTGTTTCAAATGAGTCTGTCTGGTTCTTTCCTTTCAAATCATACAGCACTGATTCCAAGTAGATTTTAATATACGACTGCCTGTACTAACTATCTGTGTGTATTGCTACACATAAATTATATTAAATGTATCCTACACAATTTACAGTACTATTTTTGCATATTAGTTGTATTATTATTGGCGGTTCAAAATACTAGGAAAGTATGTTTGCTGACGCAAGGTTCTAATTTAGTAAAGACAGTGTTAGACAGATAAGATTTTTTGAGAAGAGTTTATTGAATCCTTGTTGAAACACCATGTAGTAGGTATACTATGTACGTACAGACATGAATCACCCATAAGAAGAATAATAATACTAAAATAAATAATATGAACCTTTAAACGACTGACTTCTTCCAATCAAAACCTTTGACGTTGATAGTGGTTCAGCACATAAGTTAGTGTCTTTCTTGGGAGCATTTGGAGTATTGGAAAGAGTGTGTGTGAAAAGCTTGAGTTTTTCAGTTTCACTTAGAGGACTTTGGGTTAGTGAATCTGACAATAGGGATAGAGGTAATCCTGAGCTTTTGCTTATACAACTCTTTTGGTATTCGAGCTCATTTTTGGGATTAGGCGAGCTTTTGCCTGTATCGTCAATGACTTCTTGGATTTCATTTTCCTTGGCAGCGGTCTGTCGGAGCTCAATGGATTTTTTCTGAAGAAGCTTTAATATTTCTTGACTTTCCATTGGGTCCGTCTGAGTCTCCGCCACCACCATGTACATTATTGCTCAAAACTCTTTTTCCAGACCGAGAGCTCAAGTCAACTCAACTTAGCACACACAGCCAATCCACGAATATATAGAGAGTCTCAATAGTTAAGGGCCCAAGGCTACTTTATTTACGATGAACATATCTTCACATTGCACAGCAGTCTTAGTTGTACAGATAGTTGTACTTGAACTCCTCTGGTGCGGTGCAATGGTGATATTCCCAGTACCTACTAGTACTACCCGCTATAGAAGTATTGTCGAATCAAGGAGAATCTAGTCGCGGAGAACTATAATACTTAGAAGTCGTATCGCACACATCACACACACGAAACCTAAGGAGAAATAATAGCAGAACAAGAACTGCTGTGCAAAGGATCTTCTGTTGATAAGTATGATGTGATGCGATGTGAGATGAGATGAGATCGAATCACCAAACTTCCAAGATCTAAAGATTTTCCAACTTTTTTTCCAACACTTGTATAGTAAAAGGAGGCTGTATGTATAGTAGCTAGTGAGGATTGGTAGGAGAGTAGATCAGATTTTCCTGGTTATGTCTTTCTAGTACTAACGCAGACAGACTACTAAAGATGATCTCTTCGGCTGTGGTTTGGCTACTAAAGTTTCTTTAGTTGATTGCAAGCTCCAAGCTCCACTTTCCAATTTATGGAGGTGGAGAGGAGTAGAAAGATATAATAACTTTTTCTTCCCGTTTAGCTTAGTCCTACAGTCTTAGCCATACTCTTTCCACCAATTCTCTATGTATGAGATATTCGAGAGTTCTTTGGTTTTCTCTCACTCTGTGTCTCTCTTAGATCTTCTCAATGCTTATACGATCTGTGGTTTTGTTCTTGTTCCACTATTCTGGATTGCTTTTGGTAGTTGTAGACCATGTTATGTCTTATGTGTGTATGTGCTCTTCTCCACTGTTTGTTTACTCTTCTTTGGCTTGGCTTAGTTTAGTTTCTCTAGCTCAAGTAATAATAATAGCGATCGCTTTGTGGACAGGAAACTTACAAGTCAGTTCACCTCACACACACATACACATACACACTCACAACTTCTTTTTTGACTTCAAATCATGTTGTTAACTTGTATATAAGCTTGTAGCTAGTATACGTCTTTACATTCTCTCTTCGCACTTACATCTTTCTAAGTAATGCAGTCGGAGAGGTAAAGCCAGTCAAACTTGTGCGTTTAGAGGAGCAAAGGTGATCTAATTTAATGATGTGATGACATCACAAGATGGAAATCCGGAAAAAGTTGATTTGCCGAGATTTTAATTTGTATATAATATATTGCTGTAGGTTTAGTCATAGCTACCCTCTCTGTGTGTTCTTCGTTTACACTCTAAATCTTGCAGAATCCGAGTCGTGCCACCATGAACGGTATTTCAACATTTGGTCCGAGAGACCTTGTGCAATAATAATCAAACAAAAGTACAAATAATGTAGAAATGGATGTAGTGCAGACTGCAGAAGTACTTACGTGAATATACATAAATAGTGATACATACAAATATTTATGTACACTTACACATACAATATGAAAAATAGAGTAAACACATTTTTGCAGTCTGCGTGGTGCTCACTCTCTTTATGTAGTAAGGAAGGAACTGAAAAGTGTGACTAGGTACTTATGGTTAATCTACTTCGCACATTACTTAGAATTCAATGTATCCAATGACAAATTTATACAAACATGTATATAATATGGATATTAGGTACGGATGCAAATTTAGCTAGGTATGTGTCTTGCGTTCAAAAAGAAGAAACTTGACAGCTCCAACAAATACTACATTACTTGTGTGCAGCTGGGCATTATACGGCTCACAGTTAGTATCCAAAAGTTTTCTTTGGTAAAAATAGAGCACTTTCAATGACTCCATTGCTTTAAGTTGCACAAGTGAGTAATCCGTTTTTTATAAATGCAGACTCGAAATGAAAGTTTTGCTTTTAAGCAAAGGATTTTATATACTTCAGAAACCGTACATTACGCTATGTCTATACTCATGAGATATACATACATAAAAGTTACACATACATACATACACATATACACTGAGATACATTCTGTGTTTGGTTCACATTGAATTTAGTTAAGTCGGTTTGACTTTGTTGCAATGCCTTACGTAGTTCCCGTGACTTAGGTAATTTACAGTTTGACTCTTCTCATGAATACTTGTTTGACGACTTGACTAATAAAAGAGTTAATGAGATGAAGGGAAAAAGTTTGATCTCCTCGGTTAATTTAGTTTTCGTAAACTTTTATAGATTTTATGTGCAATTTTCCTATTTACACTGTATACAAATGAATGCCGTGCTCCAAACTTCAGAGAGAAACTTATTGGAAATGGTAAATTTCACTGAGCTGAAGTATATAAATGGAGAAGTACGTATACAACTACAACAAACAAACAAAACTCAAGTGTCTTGCTTGTATTCATTCATTCTCATTGCCAGAACATATAAACCTAAGAACAGATAGGTCAACTTTAAATTCGGGAGGCTTTCTCTTTGACCCAGCCGACAATCTGAATCTGTGAACACATAAAAGTTACACTTGTTTTCTGTTTTCCATTATTTTCGCATTTATCTTCACAGTTCTCATTTCTCCAACAACTTCCCTATCCCCTCTCCCTTCCCTCTTGTAAAATTTTCAACATGCCTAATGCAAATAACATCACAAAAGCTTTTTTACATTCATCACCATCCATATCTGCTCATAAATACATCCTACATAGCGACTCTACTGAGATAAAACCTTGTTTTTAGAAAACAGATACCTAACCATATATAAAAGTATAAAACGCCTGTTTTTCAAGAACAAATTCATATTGTTGGAAATCAATTAAATCGATAGCTAGTTAACCTTGAGAGTGTAGCAGCCCTAGCACTGCTGCAGCAATACAAATACATACATAATGCTGATAGTAGCACAGCACTACTTAAACACACCATTACATCCTTTGCTTATTCAGAAAAGCAAATAATAAAAGTATAGAAATTCTTTCATGTTGTAGTAGCCGTAATACTCGAATTTTTATAGAATTCTTGTGCAAACACTTTGAGAAAGAGAATAATATCTTTGCAAAAAGGATTCAGTGGAAAGTGTAGGGAAAAAGTGCACATTGAAGAAGAAGGCGTCTGTTGTATGAGGATCCTGAAGGAAAACCAATCGAGAAGAGGAACAATGAATAGGAAGCATTGGTACGTGCCTAACTGTCAAACTTCTTTATCTGTGTTTGCTTGTTGTGTTTGTTATGCTTGTTCTTTGTACTTGGTATGTAGCAGTTCTTTTATCGGATCAGTTCAGTTCACTCAACAAGACTGATGCGCCGGCAATCGACATTCAACATTTTGTATTCAAACACTAACTTCTTCTCCAAGGGTATGTATAGGATACTACAGATATACAGTCCTTATTTTTGCTATAAACAATACTACATGGCACTACTACATGAAAATGTGTACGAAGGGACAGACAGGCACGATCCTATATACAAATTCACAGTAAACAAACAGCAACATCGTATATTGTATAGTGACTGGCAAGTATGAAAGGGATCTTATGTTATGTTGCTATTGTATCTGTACGAAGAAGTATTCCGATGGGCTCTTCTTTCTTTTCAGTGAAGTTTCCTCTCTGTTACGGCTAAAAGCAGATATTTGTATGTATGCAACTCTTCGTGTGCAAAACAACATTCATCTAATCTGACCCTGTCTCTTTTTCTTTATGTACTCTTGAATCCAAATGTCCAGAATGGATAGTGGATCGTATGGAAATAAAAAACCAGATTAAGTTCGCCCGATTATACATCACAAGACTCAAGACACTACATGACTACAATGTACATTCATCTCTTTGTCTCTGTACACTCTGTAGCATAAAATACACAGAAATATTTTTACAATACTATCTATACACAGATATATCCCGGGAAAATATATTCTTCACTGCCATGCCACTGCACTGTTGCTACTTGTAAGACACAGTTGACTTCCCTTCAAAAACTGACATTCGGATCGTTTTATAGGAGCATGAGTGGATTCTGTGTGTTTGTGCTTGTAGTGTCCTACCGGGCCGATCACTCGCCCAAAAACTACAACAAACTTCCAAGCAAATGGAAAGTATACTAGAATATAGCGCTACATGTATTTATGTGTATACAGAACAAAAATCTTTTTGTTTGGTTGCTCTTTCTTTTGCTTTACTCATTCAATTGCTGGTTCAGTTCACGAATATAATACCTACTACACAAAAAGAATATATTTAGTATATAATATAGGTACATGGAATAGCCCGGACTGAATTTGGTAGTACAAAAAGCAAAAGTTTGTATATGTAACCAACTTGAGGCATTCTTTCACGCAATGACTTTGAATTGTCATGTTTTATCTCAAGCTTTTTCCTTCCTTTTTGCTAACAGCAATATCTGTAGTGGTGGTGGTGCATTGTTTTGCGAGTGTTAATCCTAACGAAGAAAAAGGCTCTTAAGTTTTTGGCTGCATTATTGTATATGTACATACTCTACATACTAAGAAGGGGATGAGAATAAATACTAGCAATAGAGATATACAGTGCTAGTGCAAAGTGTATTATTGTACTATTTTATAGTGTATGATTCCCTTCGGTTGTTACACACATAGTCCTAGTAGTATTATTAGTAAGGTTGAGAAATGATATTCCTAGTTACAAATACTTGAGTGCTATATACTAGTAAAGAGCTTTCTCGCCTCCTGCTGCTATGTACGTGTGTGTTGTGTCAAAGCAAACAAAGTTAGATCAGTTAGATAATAATGTGATAGTAAACTGAGATGCGAAAGCTTAGTGGAGCTCCTACTATCTGACTGCTTTACTTCAAATCTATTTTACTACCGTATCCAGATACACATTTGTCTTGGAGAATTCTGTGATGCTCTCCCCTCAACTGACACTGCAGCTAACACTACGGAACAAACACGTGCCGCTTGCGTAGCAACATTCATCTCAGCCTCGTCTTTCTTTTTTCCTTCTGTCTTAAATTAGATTACTAAGCTAAGCAACTTCGTTTCGCAACATTCAACGTTTAGTTGATCTTGAAACTTTTGGTTTGATTCGTAAAAGGATAAAACTCACATTATTCCTTGAGTATACATCCCCATACTATACTACACAAGTATGATGTATGTATTTAACTGTATTGTACTAGAGTTTATATAGCGTTTTTGTCTGTTGCATCTCGTTTAGTGTGTTATGAAGCACTAAACAGTAAGACACGTGTGAGTACAACAAAGGATTACTGTCATCTTCTGCAATATACACAGTTGTTGTGTATTACTAGTATTTGTTTAAGTTAAGTATATTGTACATTGTACATAGCAGTTTTTACAACTGGAGCTTTTCGGATCTTCGTTCTTCTATTAAGAAAACAGTACAGTGAAGTCAGTGTGTTTATAGAATTCTATAATTTAATCGAATAAGTGAACCATTGTTGACAGACAGTTGAGATCTTCTTGTAGCATTTGCAGATTAAAGAAAGTCTCTGTGTTTAAAAATGTCCATTCTTTAATGCACGGACGGATTTGTAATGTATAGCAAGTCTGAATGAATGTTTTATGACCAGCTTTTGCTAACTACGACTATATATAAATAGTAAGTAGCTTTATATACTTTGAAAATGAATGAGTCATCAGACCATAGTTCTTTTACGGCCGCTGCTGTTGCTATCAAGATTCCTATGCAATAAATACTGAAAATACCTACAGGATATGTGGGCAATAGACACTTTTATGAGTCTCCCATATATACACTTCCTAATAATGAACATTTCAGTTTTCTACTCTTTACGACAATGTAGTTGGAATGCCTATTTACAACATGACTGCTATGTTTCATTCTTATCTTGTGTAAGTAACGTACACCTTGGTGTATTATACGTAGTTAGACAATAGTTGTATGTACTAAAGGAAATAGTGTAGATATATGCAATACAAACAAATTAGAACACTAAAAGACATTTCTATTTCTGATACTGGAACAAGCAGTTTCACTTTTTGCTTCCTTTCATTTTCATTACATCGCGTAAAAAGTCAAAGTCAATGTCAGACTAGACATATTGGGAGAGACACAGTGTCATTGCCATTGTCACACAAGTCATTTCTTTCATATATGTGTAGTACACTCTACTTGCCATGGAAAATATTACATCACATGCATTACAACATCATTCTCGTTGGCATATGCATGTAACAGCTAGCTATACACATGGTTTGCAATGTAACGTAATATGTAGTGAAACTACTGACGGGTAAACGCAATACGGGTTGTATACCATGGCAAAATAATTCTCTCGCTGCAATTTACGCTTTGCACATGACAATAACATTAAAACAATCATAAATCCGAAAAGCACCTCCAGTTCTGCTTGCGTAAATATCTTTTGTCGTTTCTTTATTGCGTTGCATCGTTATGAACGTTTCTTTTCTGTTTCATTGGAATTTTATTAGTTCTTTCTCTTTTTCATCCCTTTTAGTAGTCCTGTTTTTACTACATTCTTTAGAAGGGGAAAGAATCTCGATAGTGGGACCAGGCTTTTTGTATCCTATTTGTGAATCTTTCAATGAAGCTTTTTTATATACTTAAATATTATACACTCTCCTGCTGTGTCAGCAACATTGCTAAAAATATACACAAAGGTAGATTTTCAAACGACTTACTTTGTGCTAGGTACTACGTAAGCAGCTTACGTACATTTGCTAGGAACAAGGAACATCTATATTCTCGGTGATTTTATTTATGTATTATCCTTCCTAAGTAATAAAACCCACGCACCCTTAAGTTGCTAACTTAATAAATTAATTTTCTATAGCATCCTTTTTAGGTAGGTGGTCTGTAGGCGGCCAGGCCTTGTTCTTGCTACATTGGATACATGTTGACATTTAAGTTCTGTGTATATCGTAGAAAAACATTTCGTTCTTTTTATTTTCCTATGAATTGGTTTCCCATTTTCATGTAGGAAGCTGTGTACGCAAGTTGTTTCTCGTGTTATTTGTCATTCTACATATTTTAAGTGTAATTAGAAGTGAAGACTTTTCTATATCTATATAACTTTGCCGAGCTTGCACATCTGACTCAGCTTAAAATAGAAAAAAAATGTTGCTGTCTTGCTAATGATGTTTTCTTTGCAACCAACAGCTGAGCGCACACTCAATATGAACTCAATTAGACTACTAATGCTTTACTCGCTGCCAATTTCAAGTGATGTTTTCGAGGTAATTTAATGAAGCTATGAACAATATATACTTTTGCCTTGCCCTTTCTCCAATGAAGTTGTTTTAACCTAAGCCAGCTTGCGTCATTAAACATCAGTACACATCCCTTGTATATAGAAATGTAAAATAGTATGTAAATACATTATTCCTCATCTACTATAGTACCACACAATGTAAATCTTGTAATACTCTTCATGTCTTTGATGGGTTTTTGGAATCTACAGTTTCGAATTTTCTTTGAAGAAAGAACCAATGCTCAAGTTTGTAACTCCATATTTATCATACAATGTAATGAACGAATACGATAGGAAATTTCGTGGGACAACAACATTATTTAATAAAGTCTCGGCTAATAAGAAGCGGATGTAACTATCAACTGAATTTCCTGCTCTTAAAATCATTTGTTAGTTATTCACTAATTTTGTAGCTACTTTATAGAAATAGCATGTATGTCTGTCTGTCTGTCTGTAAACAGGATAACTCGATCGTGAATTAACATACACAATTATTTTAAATTTGGTGTGCTTATGTGCTAATAATATTCAAAGAAAGGCATACAGCAAATGTGGGTCAGTCGGCGACCTTTGACATTTCATTCGCGGAAGCTACACTAACTTTAAAGACACTGACATTGAGTCTGACTTTCACTTTACGCTATATTTATACTCTGTTTTGACAGTTTATTTTGAGTGTTTTCGTCAATTAGTATTGCTTAA
>JAQFYB010002223.1:0-26015 GCA_034694085.1 Pogonognathellus longicornis | reverse complement strand
TTTTAATGGTGGTAATTACAATCTAGTAAAGTAATAATAAAAAATGTTACAGAGCAAAACTAAAAAATAGTCAGATCTTGCTATGCATTTGGAGCAATCCTGTGTAAAGTAGTAGGAGTGCATAGTCTGATCTACCTATTTCTATGCATAGTCGGATTTGCCTATGACATAGCAGGAATGGCCTTTGTGGCTGCAGCTGTCTTTGCCCTAAGGACTCACATTTTACAACACGGCTGCGTAGACGTCATCATAGTGGTGTATACATTTACTAGAATGATCCTGCCATTACATGGCAGATCAACAATCAATAGTAATAGTACATGCAATTTAGATTAGATTGTTTCGTGTTACTTATTAAACAAATTTAATGCAACCAGTCGACAATTTAATTTTTACAAATACAAACTAGCACAAAGCACGTGCAACCAGTTTGATTTAGCGCGCTCTCTGCCAGGACAGTTTATAGTGTGGTGCCTGTCAGCAGCTCTCTGCCTCTCGCGTCGTTACCGTATTACACGGGATGCAACTTAAATAGCATTCATTTTTATTCTTGTCATAGTAAGAACAGATTGTGTCTATATGCTTCACTGTTGTTTCTCCCGTCCAAATTCTCCAAGAGTCCAACCCAGGAAAAACACAATAAGTTGTACACTTTTCCCATCCCAAAAATTACAATAGCAGGGAAGCATTTGAAAAAGGAGCTCAGGAAAATGTTGAATGTAACAATACGTAATAGCAGAATTAACACATAAGTTGGGATGAAGGTCACACACGACACGTATGTTTTTCAACGTCCTTAACCAGGCCAGGTCAAATGCACTAAGATAAAAACGAAAACAAAGAACAGGTAGATCCTCCCAGTCCTAAGACGTATTTGTTATAACAGCTATAGATAAAAGGCATGTAGCCAAACTTTTCTGGGTACGGGATATAAGCTATAGATGCAGGAAAAGAATATACAAAGTTTCTTAAGGACCATAAGGAACTTAACTGGAGTGACATGTAACTCACCCAGACCACTTGCAGGGCCTTTGTCCCACAAAACGAGGACACGGAAGGCCACTTGTTTCCTTGTAACATCATCTTAACCCAACACAACAAATATACGTATTTATCATAATGAGTTAAATCTGTAAACGCTTGTTCAGAGTAATAATTGGGGCACTGTCTTTGCTTTCGATGCACCAATACTACAAATTTAACATAATCAGGTCCTCCGTTCCTAGACCCTTTGATACTTGTGGAAAACAAGTTAGGATTCTAAAGCGGAGCTCTGATTCCAAAATCCACCTACTTATCATCTATTGCTATATACCTACTGTTTACTTTCAACGCACGCACGAAATAACGGTGGATATTTATAAACATAAGCATTCAGTCCTTCGGATAAACCAATAGCTGAACCATTTGACAGATAACAACAATATCAGAATTGCTACTATTAAGGTTGAACAAGAGAAGTACAGGGACAAGCAACTCAAATTCAAACATCAGTTGCCACTTGCCACTCTGTTGAGCTGAATGATCTCAAATGTATTATTATGAAACAACTAGTCTTTACGACATTCCTATATTTCTTCCTGAACCATTGTTATTCAGATTTAATAGCTGTTGTTGTATTGTTAGCTTTGGGTTTAGCATAAAAACTATACAATAATAATCCGACTTTACAACTATTCTCATTTAATACTGCAATGCACAGAATGTGCAAAATGATATTTAGTACGAGGTATTTACTTACACAGAGATACACGAGGAGCGTCACAGTGTTACAAAATTCTGAATTTGTCACAAAAGTAATGTATGAGATGTTTAAACAGCGCCTTTGAAAACAAACAAGCGCTCTCTTACTTACGTTTTTATGACACACAGAGTGCCTACACTGACTACTGTGTACCTGTGGGCTTGTCCGCTATCAAAAATGAGTTTTTTGTATGTGCTCGTTTATATGACATTTCGTATATATCTATAGTGATGCAGAGTTCTGTAAGTCATGGTAGATGGGAAAGTGTCAACCTTTGTTTTGGCATGAATACTGAGATGAGGTACAAAATTTCCCACGTTTTGCTCTCATTCCTGCAGCTTTAAGTCGGATAACTCTTCTCATTTCATGCAGCCTAATTTTTTGAGTCATCTAAACTGATGCTCGAAGAATAAAAAAGGACGATAGCTAGAATTGCAGTCTCGTCAACTGGCTTTGAAGTTTTGAGTGCGTCGCTACGAAGAATGAAATGGATGTGTGCACTACCACTGCATGCAATGGAAAGGCGTGTAGCAGTTCACTACATATTTATCACAGACAAAAACCCAACTTTCTGGCTTTTGGGTTTTGATTGGGTTTTGATAGATGAGAAATTGAAAGAGCCACACAACCTGGGAATTGGGTTTTGAAGTAAAGGAATTATTGACTGAAAATAATGCAGATGTAAGCCATTTCTGGAATTCAAATACATTTAACAAATGAAATACTGTTTCTACATTATGTGTCCACTTTAGTACTAGCAGTGGATCAAGGCGTTAAAGTGTAATCAATTTGGACGAGATATGAAATTCCGACAAAACCCGTAAACCCACAATAGGCAGCAAAACCCATGGTTATGGGTTTTTCATCGCATTCTCTTTACTGCTTCGACTTTGAGTGGAGTAAAGAACTTCTTTTCTCCTACACGAGCTACATATCTAATCAGATGAGGACTGCTGTACATATCCTTTGCCTACAAAGCACAGGTCCTAGCAATAATGGTATACTACACTTAAAAGCAATCAATACACTTGAGAGTCAATCAATGCCATACTTTTGAAAAAAAACTGCAGTGGCTTTCTTTTCCCAAAAACCGTATTACATACATAGTTCTCGAATCTTTATATTAGTATGTAAATGTCCTTGTAGCGTATATTCTTGTAAACTTTTCGTGCCATTTATCTGACCAAGCTTGACAGAATCACTCTCGGAACAAATCAAATCAATTCGACGTGAGTTAAGACATGCTCTACTGATACAGCGTTCAAGCACTACCTAGTCAGAGCAATCCTGGTCGTCCTTTAGAGTGCAAGTAGACGCCTATCAATAAATAATTAACTCCATAGCCAATATTTTCTCTCAAACTAAACTACGCTAAAAAGGTCACCTCAAACTCAAATGCAATGCAATCTGTCTTCGTCTCCAACTGTGACTACAGCACATGCAACTATTGCTTTCTATAAATAGAATTCAAAATTAAATTAATCTGTGAGCAACACGTGTAGCAAAATGAAGGAAGATGCTCCAGAAAAGAAAACAGAAACATGAGTTGCAAAATGCCACTTTGAAATTGTCACTACAAGCTACGCTATCCTTTTCTACTCTACACTCATTCTTACTCTCTTTTTGCACAGACTCAACATCAACATAAACTCAATTCTGCCTTTGCATCTACAAGACCAACATGCAGCAAAAGAGAAATTAAGCCACTGTCAATGTCAAGGTAGCCACACATTAGAAAATCCTATTTATGTTCAAGCACCACTTGGATGTTGCGGCAATTTACTGCGTTCCAACAATGCAGACAATAAAATGATACAGTGCTTGTCCTTATCCGCTCACCAATAAATATTGCATGCAGACATGAGCATACTCGCACCAAGAAAATCAACTGAGGTTTTTAATGCCACACAGATGGACATATTAAGGTAATAAGGACTCTTGCGTCACCATATCACAAGTGCAGCACACATAACTGTCCCACACTCTTACAACATAGAGCTGCAAATACACACACTGTGTTAATCCAGGCTTTTCCAGCTTTTTATTATTCTCTAATGTCATGCACACGACTTGCAAGTTATATCCGAATGAGGGCAACTATATTTCTTCTTTCCACCATGCAACGTGCATACAGCTACATACTTCAAAGTCCTAAGGAAAGGTTGCCGGAGAACGTTGAACGGAGAAGGGGTGGCCTGAGTGTCCCGGACTGCAGTCCGCACAAGGCACAAGGTTGGAGGTAGAGAGAAAGAGATGTTCCAACACATACAATACGTGTAACGTGTAAGGAGGCCAATGTCACATTCCGTGCAGTGAAATAAAATGAGGTGTGTGGACCAAGTCTGGCGTGTGACATAAATTCCCCGTGCAGAGTTGCCTGTCCCACTCCCTTGTCGGATCACAACCAATGTAATGAATGGCACATATGCCGCGGGATTATACAGCCACTTTCATTCACTGTGCTATGCCTCATACTTCCTCTACTTCCATGTCCCCATCTCTCCCATGCATCTCTATCCCTTCACTTTCACAATACAAAAAACTTGCCATGTATAAAACTAACCGCCGAACAACACCAAGCTTCTGTGTGTTGTCCTAATGTGTGCACGACTGTGGAGTTGAGTCCGACTCGCCTGCACGGGTGCGCTGAATGTGAACTTCCCATTGATTCTCACTTTGGTCATGTCATGTCACAAACATCCACCGTGTTCAGGTGTATGGTGTATCCCCTTCTCTCTCTCTCAAAGTGTCCACCACTCAATGAAAACAGTTTACATGCAGCTCGTCATTTCTACATGCATCGTGTGCACAATTAATATATCATAACATCTCCCTTCCACTGTATGTTTTTCAGCACGTGGTGTATGTACAAGTATGATGCATCACCCTTCCACGCCACCCGAACTGCGATCAAGAAGAGCAGGACTTGTGCACTGAGAAATGATGACACTTGAATAAATGAACGATACACTAAATAAAATACTCCAACAGCACAGCATGTCGGTGTGCAGCCACAGTTTATATATGTATGTAGCACGTAACTGAAGGTACAATAAGAGCAGAGTGGCACACAATTCCAGTTGGGCAACACTTCACATGTCGGTTGGTCGTGAACGTCAATAAATAAATTTCGTGTAAAACTGGATTCAAATTTACAATTACTACTACTATTATTAATAGCGTCAAAATACCTCTGCGTCCTACAGTGTACACGGAAAGGAATGAAATCGAAATTATTGCATTGGTGGCATACTTCAGCCATTTACTATAGTTGCTGTGTGTGTGCAGATATATGTGTATAAATATACAGCTGCAATGTATTTCAACTTGCAGTTAGCAAACCAGGTGCTTTCATTCATTCTTTAGCTTTAGCAACAACTCCCATTAGCCAGTTTGAGGTTTTGACACTGGGAATAAGTCATAGAAATACTATTCGGAAGTGGAGTGTTGGTGAGTGTAAACTGGACTTGGCACACGGGAAATGGATTGTAGCATTACTCTGTACACTACAACTTTTAAGATAGAGCTCCTTGTTGTATCATGTGAGCTAGACGGGGTATTGAGTATCCGGGTGAATACAGCAGAGCTAGATAGGAATCCATGTAGTGTTCCTAGAGAAATGGGAGCAAACGCTGTCAAAGAGCAAAACAAAGCAGGAAGGTTATTAGGTAACGAAACTAAGGCAAGTACCAGTGGAGTCGACACTCCGTGGAGCCCAGGCAAAAGACTCTGTTAACAGCGTTAAGGCATAGCGGGTGTAGCCATTCACTTGGTGTATGTGTAATATGCAAGTATCATAGATGTGTGCCTACAGTCTCCTATACTTCTCTAGCGCTTGGCTCCTTCCCCTTCACAACAATATTTCTCAATCGCAACGCAATCCCTTTTATAGTAAACCTACAATGCGGGCTGCACAGCCTAGACACAGAAGCAAAGTGTTTTGCAAGATGCACGCGACACTCCTGCCTTTACCTGCCTCTCCTCCATTCACTCGATCACCGAATACTCTTTTGGCTCAGTACTCAATCCACCACAACACAAAAACACAAACCGCAATTCAGGCAATTCTCCAGTTCAACTATATAAATCCATTTGAGTTCAGAAACATTCGAGCAGTTTTAAACATATACGTACTCCCTGGTTTGCCGTGCCTGGACAACTTGTTTCTACTCTTGGGGATTATTTAGAAATGCGCTCTCTTAAAAGGATCCCGTATCAATTGAACTTGTTTCTAAATTGAAAAAGAAGTTTTTAGAAACAGAGAGGAGGCAAATTGTCTACTTTTACAGCACACGTGCAAAAAGATTGTTTGATTCTACGGCGACTAATTTTATCGTTAGCTCAGTGGATTCAATGTTAAAGCATTATGTAATATCGGTATTTGATGATCGGCTACAGGTACGCTGTGCAATGAAAATATAATTGAATCCCACCCAGTACTCCACATATTTAATACCATAATAATAAAAATCGCATTTCTCCTATAAACGTAAATGTTTAGAGGAACTTTATAGGAATTCAAATATTACCATTAGCGACATTGAAATTCAAAAGAGATAAAAATTCAAAAATCATGACCAATATTTAATGAGATCTTAATTACGATATAAATGACCATTCTTTTTTAATTCGCTTTGCTACTTCACATATGAAATTAGCTCCCGTTCCATCTCAGTGTTATTATTCTGGACTGTTTAGGTAATAATAATGGTAATAATACAATGAAAACATAAAAATGTGAGCTGGTACGCATTTAGTGTATTTCTCTTTTGGACATGTTTGAATACACATGCCAAGTAATGGGGTAAGAAATGAAGGACATTTTAATAGTTTTCAACCTGCAACTCAGGTAGCATTAGAATGTTCAATGTGAGCATAGACTCTAGAAAATGGTTATAAATTGCATCTTCCGTCATGCGTACGATTTGATTTGATTTCAAATCAAGTAGCTATGTAGCACCAGTTCACCTATAGCTCGATACAGTAAAAATGTCGGGTTGAATATGAAAGTGTTTAGCAAGGAGCGTATAGCGATAGGTCACTCACTAAACACTTTCCTACATGTGTAATGTCTGGAGTAGTGTGAGGTTGTAATTGTAAAGCGACAAAAGGGAAGCTGGGGAAGAACGAGAGCGGAGATGCAAAGTGGAAGACAGAGTTGGGATCGAGAAGTAGTTTGGACGGAAGGCAGTGGCAGCGTAGACCTACAGTAAAAATAAGTAAGCAGGTCACCCCATTTGGCTATATATAGGTAAGTGAAGTGAGTGCATTTTGCATTGGAAGTGGAGTCAGAGTCAACAGCAGAGTGAAGATGAATGTGAGGTTTGGTTTGGTGGTGCGACTGCACACGTAGAGCAAAGAGTGGGGCACAGCAGTTCGGAAGCCACGCTCTCTGCTCACTCACACACAAGACACAAGTCACAAGTCACAGTCTGTGTAGCTCTCACAACTCTCTGCTAGTAGCTGTGTGCTGTGTAAAACAGACCCCACCAGCTTGTAGCCAAATTAAATCCCTACCTATGCATTTATGCCATGAACAGCGATGATTAGTAACAAATTCGACTTTTACAGATTACACTTTTGTATTAGAGATCCTCTGTTCAATTACAAGCGCTGCTATATATTTGTACGTGCTAGTGTGTGGGTTCCTCATTTCGATTTCTGCTGACCATGAGACCGTGCACCATAACATCATGTATGTACTCTGCACTTACAGCCGCCTCACCAACTCCAGCTACACAATCATAACAAAGTTCCTTCCTATTAGCTGCATTCCTCAACAGCACACTTTTCAATGCTCGAGAACAACTCCAAGATTTTTGCAGATACTCCGGCTATCTGAGCAATGAGCAGCGATTAGCGAGATAAGAACACAGAAATGAAAATGAAGTTTCAAGAAATGCTTGGATGGTGTGGTGGCGAGTGTGTGCGAAGAATAACGTGGCGCTGACATGAACAGCCACGACTGGCAAGATCTATTTCTCAAAAGGCAAGGATGCATTCCCAAACTGGCGGCTGCTTAATACAATGTCCTAACCATGGTTGAATGTACGGGGGATACGGAACTACGGTCATTTAAGGAAAAATACGTATTTTACGGAAAACAAAAAAAAATCATTCCGTATTGAAAAATGCGAAAATTATGGATAATCCTACTTTAGCAATATAAGGTTTGTAGAAAAGGGGGGCCAATTATAACATTGAAAATTAGAATGTAGTATTCGAGTACAGAATTTATGGTAATTCAAAGTTGTGTGTATTGAAAACTTATATTGTAAAACAGAAATGCTTTATCTCAACTTTCAGTATGTAAAAAGTGTCTACATTCTTGTGGATATTGTAATTTTCCACATTTTTCCAATATTCTGTCGTATTCTCCATAATTTTACATATTTTAACATATTTATCCATTTCTCCTATATAAATCACGTTTACTTTCCTGCAAATACCAACCCTTGTCCTAATGCGAGTACTTCTAGCACCCAGTGTAACTGTGTACTCTGCATCTGCATGTGTGAAATGAACAAAGTCCAGAGCAGACGAGCGAGCTGCTCTTTAAATGAACTATGGTGAAATGCACTAAACTAAGTGTTGGCTGTTCTTTGAATGAGAATAATTCTCACTCTTTGCCCACTTGCCAACACACATCACATCACATCCATATCCTCACTACAGAGACGAGCACCAAGTCAAGTCAAGCCAAAAACTATCCAAGCTCAACGGGAAAACTAGACCAAGTTCAAACTTATTCTTTTCTATGGCTTCTGTATTGGTGGATGTATGGATTATATGTATGGACGAAATATTATTGCAACTCAACACAGTGGACTGCTTCACACTTCACATTGACTCACAGCTAGACTCATGTCTCTCTAATAGTCCATGCAAGTACATGCGTAATAGTAATGACCACTACCTTCTTAATATTTTACATCCAGTATAATAATTAATAAGATAATATGTATTGTATGCTCCAGTAGAAAGACGCAGTGTGCGGAGACGTGCACGTGACAAGTGACGAAGAGACTAGTAATTTCCGAAACCATAGGACACATCAACTAGAGAACGTATAGGCCAAAAGTCCAAAAGTTGTGAGTGCAAATTGTGTGTACATAACTACAAATGTGATTTTGATATACCTAGGTATATTCTAAGTACACATAATTGACAAATGGCTGCACCGGTGTCACTATAAAATCTGTGATGTGTGGATGAAAACACAAAGTGGCCAAGGCATGCGAGGAGTGTGAAATTGAGGATTGGGAATAATATGCATAGAGAGCTGTGGAAATAGAAAAGAGCAAAGTACAGAGTGACATGTAGGGATGGTTTATAGCGCAAGTACATAGCCATCTGGGACTTTTACAAGAATAGAGAAGATGTGGCTGTTTTCTATAATAGTAGCAATCCACGCTGCGTAAATATTGCACGATGGAATAGTTGAAGTTAAAGTGAAACAGTTTGGCTTGACTTTGCCACGGTGTAACTAGCGATTGCTTGCGTGACGGTGAGATGCAAAGTCAAAGGTAAATGCCAGAAAGTAAAGCAATCAGCAAAACATCTTCCTGTCTAATGTGGATGCACATTGCACACGTAGAGTCTGAGGTCTCTCAAACTGCAACCACTCTACTGTGACCCTTGCAGCGTTCCTTATTCCTCACTCACACTCTGCCTTACTCCAAACTGCGACTTATACACAGAGTCCGAGATTACACATACGAGTGCTGTGGGCACACCAAGCACTGACTGTCCTGCACACAGACAGATAGATGCAGTGCCAGAAACAACCAGCAAACTGTTTTATGGCAGACGAGCAAAGAAGCAAAATCGCCACCTCTCCTCATCTTCACTCCAATTACAATACAACAACTTTTGCTTGAACTCTGATTTTGCGTTTATTGTATTATTGTAGTATTGTACTAATATTGTATTAGGGTGTGCATGGAGTGGTGGCTATATATAAGTAGCAGTTGCATCGCAAGGAGGTTTTATGTGTAATTGTGATGTGTAACTTTAATTTGGCTTCCTTTCCACTCATTCCCTTTCGTTCGCTCTTAGTGCTCAGTTTCTTTTCCTTTCCACAACTCTGCGGCTGATAATGAGAATAATGACGAAGGTGGTGGTGGGCTGGAATGAAGAAGAAGCCCTCTGCTTGCAATAACTACTCATTGAATCCATGTCACTTACAGAAATCATCACGGATGATGTGAGACTATATACGTGCCTTACTGTCTGCATGCTCTGCAGCAGGGATAAACTAATCTTACAAACAATGTACATCGCTCCTCCTTGCCACTTTGAGGATTCACTCTACTAAATTCTCTTTCACTGTTACTTGAAGTTTTGCTTGTCTTGTTATCACTCGATATTACTTTAGTTGCTCCACACAACGTAAATACTGGCTTTAACTATGGTTTCCTTTTCCTCATCATCATCATCATCATCATCATCATGGTCATGATCATCTCTTAGGAGAAGCTCTACTTATACTCTTAATACATACATTATGCGCTTCTACGCACAAACAAATCAACACACTGCACTCCTGCACTGTTTGGCAAAAGCAGTGTAACAAACACTTTTGTATTACTCTCTCTTTCATGTTTCAAACAATGAGATTACAAAGAACAGAACTTGATCTCTATTTAACTATATTTCTTAACTGCACTTACTCACATACACTATTTTATTCTATTGTAAACACAGCCAAAGTATATTTAGCCATACATGAAGTGCATGAGACTTCCACTATACACTTCAGACATGTGTCTGTGATATCTCATCATCATACAGAAAATAAATTTTTCCTAAATCCGTCAATTAATATTCACTTCTTTTTTTGTGAACATGTAGTTAACGATTTCACTGAAATAAAAATATAGCTGCCTTCGATGATTTCGAATGCTGGCTTTATACGCTTTACACAACCAAAACAATTTCTACCTGCACTATTCCAACAGAAAATCTAACAGCTATATACGTTTGCTTTTATACTAACTTAGCTTACGTTTGTTTGTACTAACGAAAAATTGGTGCAAAATGATTGAGGTTGTAAAAGCGAACGTCACTATCGCTCAACTCTATTTTTGGGAAATGCATTGTGATGCAGGAATTGAATTTGACATGAGAATTGGTGTAGCCAGAGCTTGATGGCCAGATTGAGAAGAGTGATGTATTTGAGTTTAGGGGATTGTAATTTGAGATTTGTAACTTACGGTATCTCTTCATGAGAGACTTTTTGTACGCTTTTGGATTAATTCCAAGATCAATGGGTTGTCCATCAGAGTCGTCGGAATCCTGAGGACTGCTGCTATCGCGTTCAAAGTCACGAGGGTCAAAAATGTATCCGGGGTAAGCAGCCCTGGACATGATGACAGCCGCAGCGGCGGCGGCGGCCGACTCGGCGGATTGACAATGAGACGCAGAAGGTGAGAAGGAGTTTTTGCATGAGGCTGCCAAAGCGGCAGAAATGGGACGACGATGTCCACTTTGAGACGAGGTTTGTCGCTTAGAATAGCAACTCAAATCCAGGGGAGCATTGGCTCCGTCTTCTGTCTGGAGCATGTGATCCTCCTCGTCTTCGATGACCAGGTGGTGCAGATGGTGCCTGGGCGGCGGGGGTGGAGGGGCGGGAGAGGAATTGTTGTCTCGAGAGATGCTGAGATCTGTCGGTGTCGGGGAGGAGGAGGAATGGCTGGTGTGACGGTGGTGGTGGTAGTGATGATGATGGTGACGAGAGTGGGGGTGGGAGTGGGTCAAATCGTGGTGACTGGGGGAGGAGGACATGGAGGAGGAGGATGAGGAGGACGACATTGAGGACGAGGGTCCCATCGTCAGAGACAACGGAGAAGAAGAATTGCGACGATGAGAAAAAGGGTCTCTGCTCGAAAGCACGGAACTATTCATTTTGAGATTCAATGTGCAGGCTTCGTTGCTATTTGAGTCTAAATCCATTTTCGTATTGTCTGAGTCGTGTTCACAGGCACTGAGTGCATTACTATTGCTACCACTATTATTATCATTATTATTTCCACTCATAATTGTAGCTGAGCACAAATGAGTCAAAAATTTGACCCCAACATTTAAAGCAAATATCCAAACAGGCCAAACAAAACTGGAAGAGGTACACAGACAAAGAAATTCACTCCTATTAATTTGTAACCAGACACAAGGATCGAGCCTTACACACTACGCTCATTTTTATTCAAAGTCACTCTACAAATGAGACACAATTAAAATACTAATGCCATAATATAATGCAGGTCGATCATGTAACTGTATCACGTGTATCCAACACACACACCAACCTAAACAATCCAACTGTCACAAAATAACAAATGAAATTCGCAGAAATTCTTTTTTGGAAAACTCAAGCCGAATAACTGAACTGACTGAAGTTCACGAGAAGTTTAGTTACCGAAACCTTTTCTTGTGCAAGGCAATTTGAGACAATAATGGTTTTTCTCAAAATGGAAATACCAGAACAACACACGTTAACTGATGCACACACAGTGGCCGTATAATCTTTTTGTCAATCCCTATGCCCGAAGCACTACAATCGATGTAACAAATTATTAATTATTAGTATTATACAAATCGTAACAATGGTTTTTCAATTGCCACTGATTTCTTGCATTTATCCAAATGAACTAAAACTGGAGTATTTGTGGTTTTAGAATAAACCGAAATTAAATGTCAGGGTTTGATATTTGATACACCACTGTTTTTGTTTATGCAGTACCTCAAAAAGCTATTGGTTTTTATTTTGGGAGTGAATGTGGAAACAGTTAATGAATGGTTTTTCCTTGTTGAGTCTCAAGTGAAGTACTGAGACTTGGAGGAGCACAAAGCACAGAACACGTACAAAGAACCGAAGAACTTGCAAGTAGACTTTCAGACTGACTCACCAGAGAATATTATTGAGAAGAAGAACATGAACGTGCTCCCACACCGATCGGAGAATCTCAACTGAGAGCGAAATACAGTTGAGCCAGTTAGGCTGTTTGCTCGTATTTAGTGTTGGTAGGTTGAGTATTGAGTATTGAGTAGGATTAGTAGGTTCTCAGTGGGTCTTGCTCTACGTTGGGTTCTGGGTTGCTAGGTCTGTGCTCGCCTCCTGCACTCACAATCAGTCTTCACTGTGCAACCTAGCTCTGGTCTAGTTACACAGTTACACTACTCCATACTCACTACACTACACTACACTACAAATGCACTCAGCTCCTCTGACATGCTTCGTTGTACAAGTTGGATCACTAAAGACCACTCTTCCCTGTCTGTGTACAGTCTGCGTGCACTACACACAAACATACGTGCATTCCTCTTCCCATACACTCTCGCTCTCTGCTGCTCCGCATCCAACGCAACCCTACCATTCCCAACTCTCGCTATGTACACACACACACCAACCAACACCACCAACGACCCAGTCTCTCCACACTCAACGCTTACCCGCACTAGAGGTGTGCACAACTAACAGTTGCCTCACCAACTCAACATAACGCTCTTATTTGTTGTGCTTTCAGCAGCATTCCAATCCAAAATCCACACTAATAATAATCATAGCACCAATTGCTAAACGATAAATGCCAAACATTTCATTTTGCTTTGGTGGACCAACAAATACCTTTAATGGGAGTATTCAGTTGCTATAGAAATGTCATTTGTCAAACCAAGACCATAGTTGGGGATAAACAGGCTGTAGCCTCCCCTCAAAGCAAATTGGGGTTATTTAGCCAAAAACGTGTAAAAAATCGGAAAGTTTTTCTATGCATTTTACTTTTCCATTTTACGTGTCATAGACATCATTGATATCATATTGAGATTTGCTTACTTCAGTAAAAGATTAAACATGACTCAACTGCCTAGGTCTGGTGGACAAAAACCAATCAAGCCAAGACCAAAACGGGTTAGGCAAATACCAAACGAAAAGCAAAAAATTTGGTGTGCACACCTTTAACCCGCACCCATACACTCTCCTCCGTTGTTTAGCAGCAACTATACTAGGAGTACTGGTTTGGCTGTGTACTGTGTGTACTAACAGAGGCACAACAGACAACATAGTAGCGCTCTAGCGCTCCCACCAACTTCAAATGGTTGATTACGTTACACGAAGTGTACAAGTAGGTATCTATCTATTACAGATACAATATACCTATTCCTCACATATCTGCACCATTGCAAGAGTGCCACTATGCTGCTCTGCCTTAGCTTCGTCAGTTTTTCGTCATCACATTATTTTCCTCTATTGCAAGGCAACAGTGTGTTCGTGTGTGCAATGAGTGTACGAATGACTTCACACAAATATTACAATCCATACAAAAGTAAGAGTAATGTTAAATGTTGAATGTAACCTACAATGTATGTGTGTAACAAGCAAGTGTTTCACATACACTTTTTTGCTCCGTTCTCAAACTGCTGTCTATTGTAAGCATTGACAAACGGCAGGAGGGATATAAAGGAAACGTATATTTTATACAAGACTTAACTCACTATACACGACGCTGCTGCGAAGCCAAAAATTCGCAACAACTCGCTTGTTCAAGTTCCACTGCTATTAGGCATACAGCCACACAGCTATTCTATTGCACATCCATAAACCTAATTATGATCATCGTATTACTGAACTCCTATAGCCGTACACGTTGTATCGTGTATGGCTGTAGACCAGAACATTTCGTTATTAGTTCTTTTGTAGCCAGAAAGGCTTTTGCATGCACAGATTTGCATGTCTCTTTGCCTCCCTTGTCACGGTGTGGCTTATCTTTACAACTTCACTTTAAGTTACGTTGCGTATGACATTGCATTGCGTACACAACATTGAGGAAATAAGAAAACCAAGTTTCACACAACTGCCAGACCCACTGACTCATATCACTTCACCACCACACAACAAATTCTGCTTTACATCATCACACACTCCACCCCCACAGCCAACTTTGCATTCAGCCTCCTCATCCTCATCTTCTCAATGGAATGAAGCCCGAAACCACCGGCGTACTAATTATTGTAGAATTATCCTGGCTCTGGTTAGGGGAGCAACTAGCAGCAGTGTCTAGATGAGTTTCTCTATGCATTGTTAAATGACTGGAGATTGTTGAGGAAAGTCAAGTGAAATAAGCTAATGTCATGACAAAGGGACTGAGTCGTGCAATATGATGAAGATACTCACCTAGTTTCCATGCATAGTTGTGTCACACTTGTCTTACATACAACTTCTCTATCGCTTCATGGGAACTAACAAAACAAACGCAATCGGCTGGCTTTAGTGACGGGTGTGAGTGTGATGCTGTAGTATGATATAGTAAATAACATAATTAGTACATTCTACTTTACCTGAAGCACATGCCTGAAATTATTAAAATGACCAGCACAAATCCTAATTAACGGCTACTACTTCTTGGACTATTCGTGCGTGGCACCTTGAAAGTGTGAATGCATACCGTCCACACAGATTCACATCAAGAGCGACCCAATGGTTTTTACCCTGCACTTTGGTAACAAAATGCGGCTATCAGAGCATTACATACACAGACTCCGTCCGTATCTCCTTAGAGAGAGAGAGATGTGCACACCAGAACCTTTTGGGACTAGTCAACAGTGCAAGCACAGAAATGAAAATGTGAAATAGTAAAGCTGAGTTTATACTTGAAATTTTCTTGAAAGGCATAAATGCGTCAGTTTAGTAAAATGAAATTAAAAATGAATTGAGCAGTAGTTAAAATGGAATTGAAGTTGAAAAGTATAATCGAGGCTTAAGCGTTGCTTTTCTTTGAGTGCAAATACTCTGCACTCAATGGCCGTATGTACCTACATGGACAGAGAGTAGTAGAATGACTTGAGAGGTACTAGAGAGCGGTTAGAGGACAGAATGAAGGAGGATTGCCTAAATTAAATTAAGTAGGTTCATCTATAAAGAAAACAGTGTGAGACTCCTTCATGTTGTCAATCTCTCCACACTTTTACCACCGCCGCCGTAGTCTTCGTCATGAAATGAATGTAGGAAAATTGTGCTGTTATAGAATGTTACATAGACTAGGTTGTGCAGCGTCATGCCGTGTTGTTACAGACTAACGCAATAGTTATTGCAAGAAGATGCAATGTAATAATTCAGTGTAGTTACATATTACTCGTACTATTATCACTAGTTGTGTACTTGTATTGTAGTGCAATGTAAAGTTTGTACAGATGAAAATGTTCAGCAAATGAAATCAAGAAATAAGAAAATGCAAGTACACACCAAACAAAATCGTGCACAACCAGTTGAGTATAGCCATTTTTGCACAGCCGTGTTCAAAATATAATAAAAGTTTTCATTATGTTACGCTGTTTCGTATTAGTATAACTTGTTTTCTCGACTTTGAGTTCACTTAGATTTAAACGAAGTGAATACTCAATCTTAGAGTTGTCAGATCCAGGAAAATACGCATAAATTGTTCTAAAGTGGTTTAGTGTTTAGTCGGACTGCTTTTCGAACAAGACAGAATTCAGATAGCATAAGTACGGAGTAAGTCTATGAACTGCAATGAGTATGGAAAGGATTTTTTTCAATTAAGTTATTTTTATTGTATAAAGATGTATAAGAGAGAGGCCCAATTGTTGTTGATTTAATGGATTTAGTGCCAATTATATTTGTTGTATGTTTATGCAATTGAACGTGCAAAATTAAATTAAATTAACTAAGCCTCAGATAATACCTCAGTAGTACATGTAACATAGTTAAGAAGTGTCGGGAAGCGTTCTTTAGTAATCGACCCGAAATTTGGATAGACGGACGGACACACGGACAGAACGTTCACCTATAAATAGCCATCTGACGATGGTGAACAAAGTATCACAATCAGAAAAGGGCAAGCTCAATGCGTAAGTGTACACACCATGTACATAGTGGACACACACACACACAAACCTGTGATGTATGCTGTACACTGTATCAACATTGTGCATTGCTACAAGTATAGTGGTGAGGCACAGGTTATCTACTTTGAATAGTTGGGAACAGAGGACGGACTGCTAGAGGTTCTACATGAAATGAATATTTGGTCATTAGCTATTTCACGCACTTGACGAAAGTGTAGGTGAAACGTATGTAGAAGTACACAAGATGTTGTAGAGTAGGATGTGTGTGCAACCTGCACAGAGGATGCAGGAGAAGGAGTGGAAAGTGTTGGTTGGGAATTGCGAAGTGGACGGGCAAATGAAAAGAAGAATGAAATGCATTGCAAGAAGCAGTGAGCACAAGGATGAAATGCAACGCACAATCTCCATTCCATCACACCATAGTCATATCTCAACACTTCTTGTCTGTATTTCTTGCTTTTTAATACACGCTCTTATATAATAAAGTGCTGTAATAATTGTAGTAAGTGGCGTGATAGGTAGTGGCAGCTATAATACGAGATATACAGATACGAGAGTTAGGAAACAAGTAGGTACGTAGTTGTAGGTAATGAAGCGAAATCTGTTGTGAACGATACAACAGCGTAATGATCCTCGCCTTGCAATTTGAAATGGGCAATGTTAGCGTAATTTTGTGGGTCTATGTCTCTGTCTTGAGTGCAGAACTCCACTGCCTTTCTTCATGAATTATCTACAGCAAAACCTGAGCTCCACACTCATTGTGTAGAGTCCCAGAATTGCAAGAAATAATACACTATATGACTATGCGCTATGGTGTCACAGTGGCAGTCGAATGTATACTGTGATGAATGGCAATATATCTCGTACAAGTGTTTCTATGTGAATGTGTGGAAAGTGTATATACAACTTGCATGAAAATAGTCTCTACTGTCAGTAGAGTAGAACCTCTTGTCTGCTGAAACCACCAGAGAGAATTGCAATGAAAAATATTTCGACATCTCCTGTATGGTCGAAGTGTCTTACCTACAATTATTTTGCACACACAACACGACCGCAAATATATAAAAGCACACGGCACGTTCAACACAATACGCTAATATGAAAACTCCCTTTGATGTGTTGTTAGTTGTTATTATACAATCCTGCACGTTCATTTGGCAAATACGAAAAGATTAAAGCTCTTACACCATCTTAATCTCTAATAGTCTCATGTTTGTTCGTCCGTCCGTCAGAACCATCCACAACTGATAAGATAGTATTGAAAGGAATACTCTACAAATTTATAGCTTGATTTGAGTAATCCACCATCGCCGATTAGGATGAAATTTTGTGAATTTGTTAAGCATTGAATGCTGAACAAGGCTGTGAAATTAATTTCCCCAGAAAAACATTATTGTAGCCGAAAAAAATTTAAAACCATCATATATTCATCAAATTTTCACGATTTTCCTTCAAGTCGCCATAAAATATGCAAATGTGCAGATATAAAATCAAATGAGGTATCAGTTCAATGTAGAATTACATGCTCTTTCGAATAGTGTATGATATATTTGTACCTCATATGTGGGGTATGCTGTGTAGGGGTTGGGTACAATCATTTCGAAGAACCGTGTAGAGGTAAATTTTGGTGTTGAATTAAACAGGTATTTTTTTAAATTAAAATGCTAACTTTGCTATTTAAAAAACATTGCCAATACACACAACAATGATTTTGTGGTGGGTTTGGGTGCTGATTTTGAAAAAATAATCAACGCTTTAAATAATATTGAAATACTAATTTTGTGGTTTCATCTCATAAAAACCTCATCAACTATTTAGACAAGGGTATATAGTGAAGGCTTGGGTTGTGAAAGTAGGAATGGATCGGGTTAATGAAGGTGACTGTGGAGTAGAGCAGTGATAAAATTGTTATGTACTATGTACTGATTCCAATTTTTTGTAATTGAGTGTCGTGAATTTGGCACTTAAATAAAATTTAATTATCAGTTATCAGGATTAGTGGAGCATGTGGGAAAGGATCGGGCGAGTAAAGGTGGGAACTGGTGAGGTATGTCGCCAATTGTTTCGATAGTTGTGAGAACGAATTAGTTTAGTAGTAATGGTCAGAGATTACACTTCCCGATTTCACTGAAGCATTTTAACCCTATGTTCTTTGATTATTAGCACAGACCCACGAAGTGGGCCTGTGTTACTAGTTTCAGATAGACAAACAGTGTGCTAGTGCTTTAGAGGTTGGTAGTAGTTCGTGTAAGAAGATAAAAGTAGTTTTTATGAATTAGTCCGAGCGCTTGCTTCATGTTATGCATTTAGCAAAAGTTTTCAGAAGGGGAGAAACAACGTGCGGCAGTGTAGAGTCAGGAGCAGAGGCAGACATAATAATCATATTATAGTGAATATAGCTATAATTTATAATTTAGCCAAAACCTACATCACAATGCCAAGTGCAATTGTAACACTAACATAATATGTACAGATCATAATGGGCAAAGATGTAGAACCACTTGCTGCTGCCGAGTGAGATTGCAAGTACACATGCACCAACACATTCGTACACACTTACGTTCCTTTAGTCAAAACAATTACGAATACGCCATGTCTTGGTTAATGCACTCGTTTTCGGCATCTGATTTGATTGTGTACAACGAATCTTTGGTTTTATTGCATTGCCTTAGTGACGTGCACTGTGCACACTTTATGTGTACACAGCTTTGTTAGTATTAGGCAGAGTCAGATAGATAGATTTTAATATAATGATCACCTACATGGTGCAATGCATTAGCGTAGCTTGTCTCAGGATTACTTCACTCTGGCCATTCCAACGAAACACTTTTCTTGGTGCTGCACGCTGCATACAATACCCAATTCTTTTCTTCCTATACTCTAACATCCAATCTGAGGAAATCTGAGGAAATCTTCACAAGTCAATGAACATTTGTCGATTCTATTCCCCCTTTACGAATGGGGTATTAGGCTACTACACTGCGTTGTGTGTGCATCTCATGCAGCCTGAACTCCAAGCCCACGTCTCTCCGATCTCTACTCAAACTCTTGTCTTGTTATGACAGAAAGTCGCTTTGCAACATTTGAGCGACGATAACACAGCAACTACTTGTTTCCTTCACTTTGTGATACAGGCACACTCAAATTCAATCACTTTGTCCATTCCACATCCCAACCAAACTCACGCTTTGCAATCGTTTCACAGTTTTCGCAATAGCCCCCAATGACAAATGCTACTAACTGAGATACACTCCACAGCTACAGCTCCACTAGCACACACTTTACAATGCACTGAATATATTATAGTGTTGCCGCTATGTGCTTTTATTCGATACAACCATGCGCTTTTGACTTGTGCATTATTCCACACCTAACTTGCACAGGATTCTACAATCCTCCGCAAACTACATTGTCCTCCAAAAGATCAAAATAGAAACATTGTGCCCATCTTGAAACTCCACTGCTCGCTCTGTTCTTACAATTAAGCTTAATTGTATTCAATACGGCTGTGCAATCCCAAACAACATTTGCAAACGGATATAAGAAATGTTTGGGTGCAGAGCACATAAAAGTAGTTTTCCCCAATAAACAACTGCAGGTCTTCATTCGTCTCATACGTGTTAGTTGAAAATCAGGCACGCACAGTCAGAGCACAGACGGAGTTTTCGAAAACACGATTACAGTGTTGTTAATGTTAGTCATGGAAATGGTAACAACAAGGTGAGGTGGAAAAGTGCAAGTGGTATGATGGAAAGAAAAATGGCGGAGAACGGTATGTGCCTTGGTTGATGCTTTTGGACGTAACATTCTTATCTGCTGCCTCCTGCAACTACATAGCTGTAAGCGGCATAGGCGGCCAAGTGAAGAGTTTTGCAATTTGGAATGTAGGGCTTTGACTTTGTGATTGAGGAGTGAAGGTCCTTTCAACTACGAGTCTATTACTGCTAATACAAAACATACGAAAAGGCTTTCTATGCTTTATTATCCCAAGATGCCATTTTGTCTTGCAGTGTGTACTTTAATATGACAAAATCCAAATATCTCAGTAGGCAACAAGAAGTTGCTCCGTGCATAGCGCTGGCAAAATTCAGTAAAAGGTGAATGCATTAATTTCAGAGCACGAGCTGTGTGTAACGGCACAAAACACAAAATGCAACACTACGTCAGAATGCCTTTTCCAACCAAAGCTCAGTCAGAACTCTGCTTCCACTTTTTGTTATCAGCCTTCGAATACGATTTTACATTAAAAAATAATGTCACAATAACATAATAGCCCTATTGTGTAGATTATAGCTTTATGCTCTCCCCATATTGGCAGGCATACGCTAATTAGGCGTAGGAAATAAAAGCGTAGTGTTCCTTTGTCATAGTTCTACGTAAACAAGTTGCAAATGCTCAACCAAAGCTAAGTGCAAACTACAGATACATGAACTAAACTCGTGGTATATATTCATAGGATATGACTTTATTTCGGTAAAACCAATGTCTCCCGCAATTCTAACAATTAGTTCATTTTCAACCATTATTAATTACCAGTGCAATATTTAATGCATTTGCAGACACTGGTGACTGCAATGTCATTATAACAAACAAACTGCAGATTCATAACAAAATCGAACTCAAGAGATGAAAGTCATATGAACTGGAATCACCTTGTGGGTAGCAGCTGCCCGGCAAAAGGTGAGAAAATAATGTCTAGTTATTTGCTGTAGGATTGCCCATATGTGTATTGGGTGTATCGGTGTGGAGCTAATGTCAGTTGCGTGCCGTTTGCTAAACCTAGCTTGTACATAGGTGCACAATGTGAGTAGTTGGCGTTGAAGAAGGAGTTGAATGTTGAGGTGAGGACGAAGGCAAGGAACACAACGAGCAAAGAAACCGTCATCATCACCTTCCGACTCTCACCTAGAGTCTCTTCCCCGCCTGCCTGAGACTTGAGATTTTGACTTTGTTCTAGTAATCTTAAACACACACAGTTCCCAAAATGATCTAGGAGTAACCACAATGTATATACTCGGACTTATTATGTGCCTGAAGCACGAGACCCCATTATGTGATGCTTTGTCCGTCTGTCTGTCTGTCCGTCCTTCACAGATGTACAGAAATCTTGGCGTTGTGTGCAAAATAACTCAAGAACGGATGAACCACATTGGTTCAAACTTAACATGCTATGTTATCTGGGGGTTATAAGTTATAACCAAGATGTGGTACAAAAATGAGGTCACTATGGCGTATACAGGGGGAGGGCAATTGCCCCAACATATACGCTATGCACACAATTTGTGCTACCCTACCTCGCAGCCACATTTTTATATCCTTTACAAGAGTTTATTTCGTAATGAAACATCTAAATTGAGAGATAATGGTTGTATGGAGTATGCATTTGGCTTGTTATCAATGTAGTCTCGATGGAGGCAACATAGCAAAATAGTAAAATGTGTGTTCAGCTGCTGAATTTAAGAGAAGAAAGCAAACCTAATTAAAAGAGTGAGTGGAATGGAGGAAGGGCCGAGAGTGAAGAAACGTAAATGAGCGTTGGGAGCTTCGGGAAAGACATCGGAGGGTAATGAGAGGAACGGGCAAAATCTGAAAGTCATAAAGAGTTTAACTGGCAATTGAGTGTTCGTGATACGGAAACGGGACTAAAGACGCGATATAATAAGCTTTCCTCGACTGCAGTCTCGAAGACACTGCACTTTAAGTGGGAATGTGCATAGTAAACATACATACTACGGAGTTTGTTTCTCTCTTTGTCAGTGTTTGGAGACAGTTTGCAGTTGAAAGTACACGATCTGTGAGAAACACTTTCAGAGTATAATTTAAGAGACGGCAACAGGCGCAACCACAGCGTTACATGTAAAGTATCTAGCAACGACAAGTCCTATTTGGGAATCACACGCTCTTTTGCTCCGCAATGCAGCTACTGCAAACCATCACATTATACTTAAGCAAAGGAAACTTAAAGTAATTGCATGGATTGCTTCGTTATGGCATGGCTTTGCTTAGTGTCAAATTATATTGGTAATTATACTCAAAACTCAGTTGACGAACAAATGCAAATCCTCATTACAATTGAAAGACAATCCTTCAGAGATGAACAACAAAAACGACAACGTTGAGAGCCATTACACAGCTTTGAGCTCTTTCCTCCACTAGTGCTCCAACTCTTACTCCAATGCAAATACTAGGTATGTGGTTACATTCACACTGAAAATGGGCAACAGTTTTCTAATCGGAAATAGAGACCATGGATACAGTGGTTGTTAACGTCCCGCATATTGAGTCTAATGCAAGGGATTCAAGATGATAACCAACAATGACATCGTTGCAGGTCTCACTATCTTTGAACTTCATTTAAAGCGGCAATAAAGCGGTGCTGAAATTCCCGCGCATTAAACGTTCGACAGTGTTCAAATAAATGGTCAACGGAATTATATCGGCTAGGGTCAAACCTTCCATATCTGGCACCAACCTCTAAAACAGGAAACCTCCCGAATCGGAGAACATTTGAAATTTTGTAAAATGGGGTTTACATATATCAGTTGTCATAGAAGGTGCCCATCGATATATATATATTTGGTTGAAGTATCGTACAAAATAATATTCATTTGTTAACTGGGTAAACCGACAAGTTTACAAACTGTTAATTTTGTCTCAAACTAACAACTACAATGAAAAGGTGTCAGGACAAAGACAATTGAGTTTCCTGCTCCTCTTACAGAGAGCAGGAGATTCAATGCATTTATGAGTTATCGTATTGTCGATTAGAAATGAAGCTCAAAGAGTGTCAACAAAGAAAAGAAACGAAATATTTTACTAAAACGCAAGAACACGGTTAATTTTAATGTGAGTTTGGAAGAGGAGAGTTTTAGCACACACAGCCCTTGAATATAACACCCAGATCTCTACAAAAACCCATGCACAGTAATAGAAGACAAATTTCGCTCTCATCAGCAGCACAGTGAAGTGTACAGCACAACGGAAAATCGGTGCTGCCTCATTATTATGCTATAATTCATTATGTATGTTTGCGCGGCGATTCCCGTACGTTACACCTCGGTGTACATTACAACTCGTCGACTTTACAACTCAACCCTATCGTTGGCTTGTGAAATCTAAAGTCACCGTTCTGTAATTTAAACTTCACTCTAATTTAATGAGAACCTTTTGCACCCTGTACGGTAAAGAATTGTTTATCGCAAAACATCAATCTTATCGAATGTGATCAATAAGGAAATTACATTCTCTTTTACACTTCCGCAGCATGCCATATATAATTTTGTACATGTAAATATGCATACGTAGGTTTTACATATTGTAATATTTTACTGAAATTGAGACTCCTCGAGGCGATTAACAATTCCTTGAAGTAAATTGATATAATAAAGTTGTATGTTCTTACCAAAATATTGTTATGCTAAATCTAGTCTGAGTCAGGTTCGGACTTGAACGTTTCGAATTCGGATTTTAGATTTCTTAAGCCTTTAAACAAAAGGGGGAGCTGTTAAGCTGCGTGAGCTGTAGTGTAGTCGAGTGTTTTATCAGTAATATACTCGATCTGTAAAATCGGCGAGATATAACGTACGGTTACCTTATGTGGTCATACGATAGGAAGTCTACGAAGCACACAGAACATTACATAAGGGTATGGTAGACGATACTGTCAATCACACAGTAATTGTCGTAGTGGCTTTTGCAGCCAATAAACAACAGAAGAGCATCTTCGTTCCATTATGTACAACAGACGAGAGAAAGAGTTCTCTGAAGAAATGAATGTCAAAGCTGTTTTTTGTTTGACGGGAGCTGCATTTGTCTCAGGTTTCCTCAGAAAGGAGTAGGCAAGGCCGAGAAGCCAGTATTGACGATTGCATTGACTGTGCAGTCACTGTGAGTTAAATTGTGTCAAATAAAGTGTGATTGTGGTGTGTGGAGTTGGAGCAGTGGTATAGATGACGGTGTGATGGTCTGGGCAGCGTCACCATCATAAAGCTATTCCGTTGCAACAAATTCCATATTATTTTTCCTCTCCCAGAATCTGTCTACACATAATATAGTAGTTACAAATATAGGAAAGATCAATAGCACCATCCTCCTTTTTCCTTGCCACTCTAATGGAGATCTCCTTTCTACGTATCTTATCTTGTACAGTCCTATTATTTACCAAGTGAGGATCATGATGACAAGACAGAAATTAGTGTTCCGTGTACAGTGAGCATCTTGCTCCGTCCAGACTCATCGCCAACATCCTTCCCTCACCGTACCACAATTTCTTTAAATTCATAGCTCGACTTACAAACAAAAGCCGCCAATCAGCAACCCAATTGCTCTGTGTATAATTACGCAACAAATGCATTTGTTCCTTACTGCTTTGTAGTGCAATGGCAGTCGATGGGGTTCAAAAAGTTGGATGCTATACACATAAAAGTTTAGGCAAAAATGCATGATTTCCGTACACATATTAGAATTTAATAATAGTAACAAAATGTAGATCCTGCGCTATAAACTTGCAACTAACATGTTTCAATTTATTGAGGGCTCATAGCCGACTGATCTCCGAATAATATTTTTCAGAATAATTCCAGTATATCATCTTCATTCCCTGCGGGGACAAACAGCGCTACCTCTCCTTTGCTGCTTCCGCTTTACTCTGGTTTCGCTCATTTTGTTGGTGACATTATGAAACTATTTTAGTAAGCTCCTTAAATAATTTGTTTCACTGCTTTAACAAATCACGAGAAGACTCAAATAGTTTTGAAATCAAGAGTAGTCTTCGTCACTCATGAAATTCTGGGGAAATGGTGAATGTATAGAAACAAAAGGATCGGTCATCGGTTGCGATTTCAAAAATTGACTACTCCGCTAACATCACTATTTGTTAATACTACTGTTCCAATTACAAAATTTGAGTAGGGATTTACTTTACTTGTGCAAAATTTTATCGCTGGTGGTTTGTTGGTTGTGTAGAGGTGTCTTTTTAAAACCAAGAGCGAATTATAGAGAATTTACTCGTTGAAGCATTGAGTTTTACAATAAGAATCACGCCAAGTAGAAAATATATAAACTATAAACAAATGGAAACCATGAATATTTGCAAACTGCTAAAACAGTCTTTGCAATTTAGTTAAAAAGAAAGATAGGCAAAAAACATTTAATATTTATTGCCGCTACTCCTGGGCTGAGATTCATGAGGGGAAAATGAATTAAACACATTACATACACTTTCCTTATACAAGTACATGTACTGCGTGTTAATACTCGCCTACACTCAGCTGTAAACAGAATAACGTCATAATCTTATAGCCCAACTCCACTTCGTCCTCACTCATCTTCAATAGCAGAGATGGGCAGCGGCCACCCCTGCGGCCTGCGGCCAGACTGCGGCCGGCCCGCGGCCTGCGGCCGGCCAGACGAT
>JAQFYB010002222.1:0-26017 GCA_034694085.1 Pogonognathellus longicornis | reverse complement strand
ATACATATATTCATTGACATTTGCAGTTGTAATAAGCACTTGTAAAGGGTCAGACATAAAATGCTCACCCTGTACAATATAATTTTCTATTTTTGTATATATTAAATATATGGGTATTCCCCTACATTTTATTTATCGTCGACATAGCTTATTGCTTAAATTATAGATACGACACTTTAAGTTCCAATTTAAAAATGGCTTAGGTACTTTGAAAATATATTTTGTTTTCAATATTTGTCGATGTGTCATTAGGTGCGTTAGAAAGCGATTCTATTCAAAAATATCTAAGTGATATATTATATATACTTGGCCAATTTTTTTTTTATTCACAAGAATATTTACTTTTATTTGAAATCGAGAAACCATAGCTAAATAATTGCCATTTTCTAGAGCTAATTACTGGAGCATGGAAATAAAGTACACTTTAAACAAATACTGACTGCATTTTACGGTTGAACTCCTAATGCTGCCATTTTAAAAGAATAAGGTTGTTTTTAGTACACATAGATACAACTGCTGCAATTGAGACTACTATATCAGTTCACAAGAAAGAGAAAGTTGCGTGTACTCTGAACAGAATGGATTTGGATGTATTAGTAGATAAATAAACCGTTTTAAAAATGGACGTAACAATAGTGGCGTAAAATAAAGATTTTGTTGTCATTAACACTTTTTAAATGTTAAGGGATAAATAAAAACGTAAATTCCTCCCTAATAAATTTTGGAACTTACAATGGACATTTCGGACTTTTTTGCCTAAAAGGCGTCTTTCGGCTGTTTTTATCCAATTAACAACCCTTGAAATCAAAATGTCGGCCATGTTTTTGTCGTTAGTCTATTATTGCACTGTCATTGTCAATGTCCATTGTATAGATGAAATATTGATAAATGTACCGTGGTGACCTGAATTTCTAACATGTCTACATGTCAAAAGTCGCAAAGAAGTTGACCGTTTCACCATCTTAGAATTTGGTTTCACACACTCGGGTCACTAAGTACATGTATCAAGGTTGAAGCTGATATATCAAACATTTTTGTATTTTCGTGTGGACGGACAGACAGATTGGACATTCCTATTCCGAGTAACTTACGTCGCTGCAATAAAGGAATAAAATATTTTTCTTTCATCCAAGCGTATCAGATAGAATTTGTCTAAAGTGATCACTTCTCACGAACCATAAAAGCAATACAACTAGTAATAAATGCACTATGCGGTCATAGTTACTACTACTGTGGAATTCATAACTGTGCACACGCTGTTATATAATTCAGTTATATTTGGAATTCAGCCTAACAACTGCGGCCATACTATGATTTCATTTTTTCGTGCATGACACTTCCAGGGTTATTTAGATAGACAGTTTCTCAGCCTGTGTATTCTAAGGGCGTGACCTATAAAACCAACACATCCTTTTTCCAATGTACTAGTTGTTTTATATTCAGATAACGTATGACGTATACTTTTTAAATGTACATCTCTATAACCCGTAACAAATATATTATTTAGGTGTACGGGTTTCCATGCTACGAAATGTTCATGAAGAAATATACCCACTCCTCTACATTTCACTGCAAAAAGATGTCATATTGTAGGTAATGCAATTTAGCCTAGTTGTTCAATTGATCATTTGGCTGCAGTCATTCCCTTCATTTTTGAACTTTGTGAATATGAAAAACTTTTATACAAACTAAAAATCTAAATTATAACTCAAAAAACATAAAAGTAAAAAACGAAATGTTTTTTTACCTCTATACAAAATTCTAAGTATTATCTATCAAGAGATGGGAGAGGTTAATCGGAACCGAACCGGAATCGGTTCTTAAGTTTGGTTCTCAAAATGGCTCGGGTACGGTTTTTGATATTTCGGTTCCGGATTCCGTACGGTTCTTAAACTTTTCAACTAACATTATATTATGACTGTGAACGACCCCATCGACCAATGAATTCTAGCAAAATTAATTCATATTACGATTTTTAGCTTCTGCCAAGTACATTTTAGCATGTTCCTATATAATATTTTTTAAACACCGATTCAGTTTGTGTATACGATGAATGGTTCCGGTTTTGGTTCGGTTCCTAAATTTTTTCTAAATTGTCGGTTTGGTTTTAATTCGGCTATACGATGAATTATTCCAATTTGGTTCCTAAATTTTATCTATAATACCGATTCGGTTCCGGTAGAAAACAAATGGTTCCGGTTCGGCCCTGTTCCTGGCATTCTTAAAATCTCCAATCTCTAATTCACACCCTTGTAAGAACAGTTATAGGGAATATAATATTCGCCAACCTACTGAATACCCATGCAAATCCATCAAATGGTATACCAACTAACATAAAAATACCTAGCTTATATGATTATCTACATTGTTGATTGCCAAAATCACTAACACGTACATGCAAAGTTGGGTGACTGACCTACCTTCGAAATTAACCTCCTACAGTCCTGCATTCAACCACATGCATAAATATGTAGCCGTATCATATGGGTATTATACTTTCTGGTTGACATACCCAGTTGAAGATTTAATCTGCCGTACCAGTAAAACAGTATTACAGTATAGCACCTACCTAAGTACTCTACCTTTCCAGCAATAACATATTATTATTGAGTAATCACGTGGATACAGACAGAAGGACAGACTTGACATTCCTACACTGGTCACTGTGATGTTAACGGTAGAATAGTTATCAAAAGCTAATCAGTGAAGCTAATGAAACAGTATGATATTACATTTTGTCGTTCCTTGCATTTTTCGATTTACTTTTTGGCATTTTTTCATAGTTCTCTATTTGTGCTTTTTTCAAAGTACACATGGACGGACGGACAGACAAACAATTTCTACAGATAAACCTTCCATACATATTTAATAATATTGAGATTCATGGACATGAGCAATATATTACTACATTAAAGATTACACTGAGAGCAGCAGTTTTCATTTGTCGGGGTAGGACAGATAAACATAACTTGATTGAACAGTGTGTCTGACACTAAACAAACCAAACAATTTTCAGAAAGCCAAAAGAAATCCCATGCCAAGATTCATAAAATAGCTATAGAAAGTGCTTCTGTATACCACATGTAATTTAGCCAACCGATATTTTAATCTAACGTAAGCAAACAAAAAGACATGACATGGGAAAAGATAAGTTCAGAATTGTAAAAGTTTATTTCCGAATCGAGTTCAATCGGAAATTCGAACATAAACCAAACCACAGGCCACAGTCCCAATTTTCCATGAAATATGTAATGTTTTATATGTCAAAGGTCGCAGAATGAAAAAAGGAAATCTAAAAAAGATTGATAACGCAATACAAATCCTATGAGATTAGTATCGATATGAAGTTCTATTCCTTTTGCAAAATCATATTACGTATCCAGGGATTTGCTGCCAACTACCATTGATTATGTGCAGTGTGTGCAATAATGTTTGACTTATTAAATATGGCATCGATAGTTTATAGGAACAATTTTGTTGTCTGTCTGTGTAACTGTCTACCCGATAAATTAAGGACGGATTAACTGCAAATGGATACATTCACTATTGAAGTCAAAAACGGTCAAACCTGAAGATGGGTTCAATTTGCCAACTTCTCCATCACCTTTGGCCTTACCAGTGATTATAAAGGTATCTATCTTTTTTGTGGTCAAACGCAACATTTATACAATTAAAATAACGGGCAAAAAATAATATAAACTGTTACTTTCACCAAAAAAAACCCATCAAATTGCAAAACAGAGGTCAACCTAACTACCGACATGTGTTACCGTTATTTCATCTGGAGTGTTTCATGGTTATATTCCAACACTTACTTATTCCGGTTTGTCCGGTTTATGAAGTATGGGAATCCATACTTCGAAATACAGTATTAGAAATATAAATCCTTCCCAACGTACTATTTTTCTTTCTAATACAGCAATAACAATAGCAATGCTATTATTGTAAATTACCTACTTATCTTGTTTGATTATAAAATATGGCCGATGGCCAAGGGATCACATTAGCTGGTAAGAATATAAATGTGTCTTGCTATCCATGAGAAAAATTTCACATACCATTGCATTGACATGAGAATTACATGAGCTGCATAAATGATGAAAGCAGATTTCTGAGCAGTAACACCAAGAATGTTTTTTCACAAACTTTGTATATTAAGATTTGGTAGTACTCTTGCGTTATGCAAAATAACATGACATGCATAATTCCATCTGAAATCGTTGCAGATATAAAACAAACAAAAAAGTATGTACTTTAAAAACTTGGGCAAGAGCCACCTTTGTTTTCAATGTTTTTTTACTATTTACATGTCTCTGAATCTCTATTCCATTAAACTGTCTACTAAATATGAAGAAAGTACATTGCAGAAGCTTGAACGACTAAAAGCGTTTACGCCTACACAAAAATTATGAGGCACTTTGAAAATAATCCATTTATTGCTATTTTATTTGGTAAATTTTCAACTTTGAGTCGCTTCAAAGTGTATGCACTACTCAAGCTCAACAATATGTTTAGCATAATGTTGCCTCTCTTTTCAATGAGCGATAAATGTGAACTATGGACGATTTCGTAATATGCATTTTAAGCTTAACAGACCATGTAAAACGCCTTTGCTCAAATGCAGTAAACTTTTAAGATAATGTTTCTCATGTCTCTGTGAGGTCCATGACAGCCATTTTCTTATAATAAATTTTTTCGAATTGTTTCAATTAGGTAAAGCATAATATTTAATATTCATAATTTTATTGTATTGTGCTAGTACCTGACAAGTACCAAAAGTTTTTATAGAAGGATTTATTTATACCGTATTACTTCAACTGATTTATTTTACTCTGTTTGATATTAAACATTCATTTTACAATTACATAAATGTTGATTCTCAATAATTGTTGGGGTTTCATTCAATCAAGGATTCCTCATTTTCCAATGGACGTTTCCAAGATGTTTTGCGATGGACTACCGTAAAATGCATCCATTAAGGAAACACCTGTACAGTTTATATTTAAACTATAAAATATGTGTTGCATTTAAATTACATTGTCAATTGTCATATTAGAATACTATAGATAGCAATTTTGGCAAAATTAAATTATTGAGTGTCTTGCTTGAGTAATGTGTGTATTTCACCCAACAAGTCATAATGTTTTGAATTACATTACAATGTAGTAACTCAATAATTAATTTCTGAAGAGATAATCAGATTCTACAACAATCAAATTGAATGACATTTCGCAAAGTAGTTTGCTGCATAGCGAATATTAAAACTTCTGAAAGTGGAGTCTAATTAAATTACTTCCACAAAATTATAATGGAAACTTGATTTAATTTCTAGGCCACGTAGTATTAGTGAGTGGGTAGTGGTAAGTTTTATTCTACAAATAATTGAAAGCTTATTGTAGTAAAAGTTGTGCATGTCGAATTGCAAACCACAATCTTCTAAAAGTAGTTGTATTTTTAATAACTGTATAAGGGATCTAGTTACAGCTCATCGTATTTCTGTCTAAGTCATGAAAATGTCAAAAGTTAAATAAAAAAGTCCTGGAAAATATGCTGAAAATGTGTTCAAATATTATTACTAAAGGAAGGAATAGCTAGAATTTGCTACTTTGTTCCGCTAAGAGCTATCTTCTAGGGACTTAGTACTAAGTACATCTTCATGTTTCATGCCATAAAGAGGCTAAGTTTTAAATTTTATTTTACTATTTTTTGCTATTTTCTAGCATTTTTTCTTGAGTGCAATAGCAAATGTTATTTTAGGATTTTAGTGCTATTTTAGTGCTATTTTAATGGTTTTTGGACAAATGTATATGGTAGAGACTTTTCATGATCAAACTTGGACTGAAAATAAATATATAAACTCCCAACTTGGGTCGAAAAAGCAAATAAATCCCAATGTTTCAGAATTTGTTTGAACTAAAGAATTTTTGTGAAAGAAGGGGGTCAGCTGAATGAAATAATACGCCTAATTTAGGGTTAGATACCAACAAATTTGTGTCTAAATATTGCACTTTATAAAAATTTCGCTTTCTCTCTCTTTCAATTATAGCGCTATTAACTACTGTTTTTGGTGCCAGCTATTCCTTCCTTTGATTATTACTTTACCCGATGTTTAATATCCTCTGCAAATAAACGTATTAGTCATATAGCTGCTCACAAACTTCTAAAGGTTAAGAAGACCCTTTGAGAGAAATAGAATATTTTTAAATACATTTTCGTTCTGAAGTCATATTAGTGCAGGTAGTCGGGCGTATAATACATTGAATCTTTAATAGAAGCATTTTCTGTACAGCAGTAATTTGAAATCCTTTGGGCTCACTTCATTTCTCAATGCTTCATTTCGTCGACTTTCGGGTAAGTTGAATTCAATTTCAGGACTGTACAAATAACGATTCTTTTATTTCTGTTGCCACATAGAACACGACGACTCTGCTGAGACATGGTTTTTCCGAGATGGATCTGTAAACCAAGCCAACAGATCTCGAAATGGCAAATATAAACAACATAGGAGAAGGACAAGGCAAAAGCTCCAGAGCAACAACGAATCACTAAGCCTGTTTCACTTTCTACTTGAATAGGAGATAAGAAACGTTCTTTGAATTTCCGCTTTACAATTGGTTAGATGCTATTTACTTTAAGGGATCAACAACTATATCCAGCTCAACAAATAATATGTACCTCTCTCTTCCCAGTAAATACCTATATCAACATCCATCCATTTTATACTGTCGCCAAGTCAGGCAATGAACTTAGCCATTAAGAGTGCTCCCAACCATCAACCTACACTTTATCTCCAATTTCTTCAACATACTTACACCATTGTCTATACCTCACTCAGACCTATCTCCTCCATCCACACCCACCGCAATTATATACACAGTAAAAAGTTACTCTGCAAACTAACCCTTTCCCTTTAACAAACTTGTTTAATTATTTCCTATATTTCCTATAATAAACGTGAACCTTAACAGCTTCAACCCTGGGAATAAAATAAACCATGTAGGTACCTATGTACCTTCATGTATTAATAACTTCTAGTGATTCCATATATACCACCACTACACCACCTAATATAATGATCTAGGTACACATCACTATGGCCATGGCGTAATTTGACCAAGAAAAAGTTCCTTCACGCCAGGAAGGACAGTCGTAGTAGTCATGCCACACGATCACTGTTCCGCTGTGATTGCCAGTCTGATTTTGATGCTAAGCAATATCCTTAATTGTCAATCTGCTTGCTCCCTAGAGGTGATCACAGAGACAGAACTCGTTTTAATTTTCACAGAAAAGATAAAAAGCTCATCAATGTGCATCAACTTCTCCCATATGTATGTACCTATCCCCATTGTATTACCGTATGCTTCAATCCACACTCCACAATGATACGTAGCATTGTACTGTACATAGGCGTCGCTTATACAGTATACTTGCATTATCACATTAACGCCGTTGTTGTAATATTCTTACTTTACCTGTACTGTGTACATAGTTGTGTGTTTGTGGTATATGGATTCAGAGGTCATATATAACATGTAACATCATCAATCCAGTTGTCCATGTAGTAGAAAAGCTAAACCACTGTAAATAGCTTGCAACCAACATTTATTGGTTAGGGTTAGAGAGAGGACGCCATTGATTAGATAGTAAATCCGACTCTGCAGCTTTCACTTCTCCTCGGATTAAGTAAACAATCAATTCACTATATTCCGACTAATCTGGGTTACTGATGTTGTCTATGAGTGTACTTAACTCTTCTTTTCCTCCTACTCAAACACTTTTAATGATCCTCCACCCAGTTCATTCCTACACGCCACTTTTTCCTATACAATCATATTCTTAGCGCATATTATAATGTCTTGTGCATATTATATGCTACGTGCATGGGAATTAGAAAGGATATTGTATGGCTTTTGTGGCGAAACTGTGAAATGACCTCTATGTACTGGAGTGTTGGATTAACACGTTGAGCTTATGATTTTCTGTGTTTTTGTAATCCGTCATGCAAACCTCACACTGCTACTCATTGTTCAATGCGGCTTCAATACAAATGACAGATTTACATACGTAATAATAATGTAACATGTTGTGGTTTCCTCTTTATGGTCCTTTATGTTCAGTGGAACTAGCGGTACTTTGTGTTGAATACATGGAAACCACTACGTATATTATACTGCGGGGGCTACAACGTGAAATAATGTGTCACCCAAGAGGAAGTTGACAAGTACAAATTGATACTTTTGTAGAGACTTGAAATTTGTAGTTCATGCTCACTGCTCTTGCCTTGCCTCAGAATGAAATGAACCAGTGCCAAACTGGGCTTTTTGACTGATTAGCAGACAGATACAAGATGCACGCAAAAAGAGTATTATATAAAGCTAAATGTTGTGTTATTACATCTCTGTGTGCACACAAATCCTATGCAAAAAATCTCATAATATGTTTCCAGGCGTACGACGAATGAGAAAGAGTGACACAGTTTTGGTCTACATTCAGACTATTCAGAGCCAGCTTAAGTAGAAGAGCATTGTACTGTGGGCGAATTGCGAATTATTGAGGAAGCTCAGAAACCCCATGGAGAAAGCACTAAAATACAGACACAAGCATGCGGTTTACTGCCGTCACCGTGTTTGCACACGACTAAATGCTCAGTTTACATATCACGATGTAATAACACCACTCCAATGTATTTCTATACACGAGATAACACACAACCTCCCAACAAGACAGTTTGTTTCCTTTCCATGAACTAAGAACTCTAAAAAACAGTTCATGCAATCTTCACTGTGGTTCCATCACAATAACTATTAAAATACCACATTTTAATAAACTATTTTTAATCGGTGCAATAAAAACAAAATATTCGACGATTTGACAAAAGAGCAGTAAATAAATATTATTGCTTTCAACTATGTCTTTCAACATTGGCTTTTCTTTTTTATGTGACATTCAAAACTCTGTTATGAGTATTTAGTAATAAATATATGAAAATATAATAAAACTAAAATTCCATAATACAGTATTGGAAAATGAAGATTCAACAGACATGAATTTAATTTAGAATCTGTTTTTTATAAGTAAAACTATTTTTGAGTTACGGGAATCGTCCGTTGTGAATAGTTTGGAAGTAGGTAAAAGTAGGTAAGTAACAAGTAGGTATATTATGGATTTTGTTTCTCCTTACATTTCAAGCCGATTGACATTCTAAGCAGTTGTCTATTTATAAGGTTTGATCATATGACTTCCATTTTTTACTAAACCTTGTCTTTCGTCAAACAAATAATCCCATTCCACATGATGTCTCCTTTTGCTCACGGCTTTTTAAAAAAGGACGATCGTATAAATCTGTATTATAATACGAAAAATTTTGCGTTCCTTCTGCCTTCTGTGTATATTGCATTGTTTATGAAAATATCGAAGAGTTTTCCAAAGGCTTTGAAATATGCTTTGACAATATTGTGTATATAAATAATACACATACCTACAATATAACATTTTATTTACTGAGAAACTTATATACTTACTAAACATATATTATTATTATGCTATTGACGATATTCTTTTTCTCGTAAAAAAACAATTTTGTTTTCTTGGAATAAATGTAGCATAATCATGCTGAGAGTTCATTTCTTTCTTTTCAATCCGTTACATGCAAAGAAATCATAAATCTATAAGTATTATTCATATAATACAAATGGTATTCAGCGTGAGATATTAAAAGTTTGTTGCTCGAGCTCTCAGTTCTTTTCAATTCAGACGGTGAAGAATTATGAAAACGTTCAATGCGAGCATATAAGAGAGGATCATCTCCCGGATAACTTTCACACCGCCCACTTGGATATCCCAAATTTTACTCCACTCCCTTAGAGGGTCAATTTTCAAACGCATTTCTCCCATTTTTTAATTATTTTAATATTTCCCAAATTTCTCATCCAACCCCGAGAGGAGGAGATTATAATTCTGGATTTACAGGATAAAACGTTGTTTCCAAGTGTTTTTCCATACTCGATCCCATGTAAAAGGTATCTCAAAACTTTTCAGTATGGTAATATTCCAACTCTTGGAACCATACAGTAAGATGTAGTCAACAAAATGTTTATGTAGAAAGCTGAGTTAATCCTTTCAATGATTTTCTCCAACAGAGAATAAAAGACAATAAATTATGAGTATTTTCATTTTTCAGGTTGCTTTATACACCAATATATTTAGTAGGTTTGCATTTGTAAAGCAATATTACAGAGTTTGGAGAATGCACACAATGTGTTTCCTTTGATTTAAATTAAATTTGTAGTGACATACGATGAATGAACGTATTCCTGGAAGCCTTCACTATCATCTCCTTGTGGATTATTTTGTGGCACAATGGCACAAAGTTGGTTTCGGAAAATTTGGTAATCAAGAATTCATCTATTTATGCAACATGCTGTAATACTGCTATTTACAGTGTTTTGTTATTACGATATATTGTTCGAGCATTAAATTACTGCGTATATAGGTAGTTGCTTCGTGCGCACTTATGCAATAATTAATAATGCTCGAAAGAATACTCATCTTTCAAGTAATATCATATAACACCGCAAAATTATTTCTGACCCATTAGCTTACATTTACACCACACAATAATAACATCTAATATCTACCTAGGAAGAAATGGGCTTCAATATAGTGAATCGGAGTTATGTGGGCGTACTGTATACAATGAAGGTGTATATACATTTCATTTTCTCAAAGTTCACTCGGCATACATAGCATCAAATCAGCTGAACGATCCTTTTACCTTTTCAGTGACCCATTCATATGACGAAAGTAAATCATTCTTTTGAACTAAAATACTAATTAGTAATGTAGTATGAAAAACTTCAAATTTGAAAGTAGTTTAATTCGGTTTGTTGTTGCTGAGTGCTTTTCCATTCTACTATTAATTATACTCGGTGGATACGCGCGCCTGCGGCGAGGAGGGGCAATGAATAAACTATTTAGATAATTTGGGCAAACGAATAGTCTGTTCCGCATATTTTTAGAATTAAACATTACGTACCTAAATAAAAATTGCTAATATCTAATTTAAAGGTTTGTAATTTGTCACATTGTATTGGGATAATATAACGTAACAATATAATTGCATACTTTAAAAAGCCTAAAATCTGAGCGCGATATTCTCACAAATCTGAAAATCTGATATGGTGAAAGATACCAAATTAATTGTAATTCTTGTAATTCTCGCCGTCTCATATAATTCTCGTAGTTTCTTATAATTATCGTAGGCTCTTATAATTCTCGTAAGCTCTTATAAATATAACAAAATCGCAAAATGTTTTTGAGCTACACATGAATCTAATGTATTTGATGTTCATTTTTGTACAAATTTGCTCACATTTTACAATCTTAGAGCAAAAATAAGCACATATTTACTTCATGTTTTTTGTTTATCCCCCCCCCCTCGAAACCAACTCCTTGTTACGCCTATGCATTAAACATTGTGTAAATAAAGTAGGTATAATATTCAATTTCTATGTCGTTGTATTGTCGTATATTATAAAAGTATTCCTAAAGTGAAGTAGAGTTTAAGTTTACACGAAATAAATTTTAAGTACCTTACTTGCTTATATTCTATTATACAAAATATATAATATAATATGTGTCGCTCTTTTATTTTTTGCAGTGCAAAGCATATTGTGACTATATATACATTGTCTACTATGAATTCTTGTGTAATGTTCTTTAGCTTCTTATTGTTTTTCTTACGTTTGCGACTCGGCTTGTTTTTTAAAGTAGAACTCTTTTCAAACGAATTTTGTTCTCGGTGTCTTGTTTAGGGAGACCAATACTTATTGTACTGAGATATCTTTGACTTTTGAATAAATCACACATACATAGTACATAAATACCGAGTTTAGTTACCAGCTAACTTATTTCCAAATTCAGTTGAAATTTTAACTTTTATTATGACAATAATTAAAGCTTTTAACAAAAATTAAACATAATATGCCCGAATTATGAGATTTAGCTTTAAAATTATGAATTTTTCGTGAAATTCCGTTGAGTAGTTTAGGAAATATTAGTGGACAAAGTGGTTAGTCTTTTTAACATGGTAGAAAGCCACTCCAGCCATAAACCAGCCATTCTGTTATTATTATGGATTCCATACACCCACATTAAAATAATGTATTACAATTACAGCTAGGTATTATCAAAACGTACATGAGTATTGTTACCTTACATAACATTTGAAGTAGTAATAAATTGAATTACGAAAGTACGGATAATTGTGCACCTACAAAGTAAGAGTATTGTCCTGGAAAATTAGATTGCGTAGTTAATAAACAAAGCACACACCTTGTTTGCCCACATGCGAAATTTCTGTTATAATTATGAAACTATCATTAGCCACGGGGAAAGATGTAATAAAGCATAAAATATAACAGATTTCGGCGAACAAATACCTAATACTTGTTTGTTTCTCGACTGTATCTATTTATATACATGGACTTCGTTTAGATTCTGCTTTGCGAAATTGTAGTATCATAATAAGGTATGAAAACGAGAGCTAATTCATAATTGTGTTAGAATTTGGAGCTATGTACGATGTGGTATGCGTAAGCATTCCGAGTTACAGGCGATCAAAGCTTGCGTTCTCCTCTTAGCTTTGTGGAAGTGTAAACACGTCAACGGACAACAGACGCGCACGCACTCATGCTACAACATTCTGACAGGTTTAATATTACGGTGAAGCTTCAACGAATTTTGAAAAATACTTGCTGTAGGTAAATAATTTTTCTCATAATTTTGAAAAATAGCTAATTTTCTCTAGATTTTTATAGTACCGAAATAACCGACATGCTTACGCATACCACATCGTACATAGCTCCAAATTCTATCACAATTGTGGTTATGGTGACTTACAAGTTTAGCATTGTTATCTTTACAAGGATCGTAGTGGTAAACAACTAAATGAGTGAGGGAGCATTATGGTGAATTTGCACTTAAATTGAACAGTAAAACCCGACTGAGGAGGCCTGCACTTTCATTTCAACGCAGCCAACAAATTACATATTCGCAAAACCCTTCCAGTGAGACACATAAAGCTAACGAAATTATGGAGCCATATGCATATTGTACTTTTAGTAGGTTGGAAACTATTAAAATTGCACCGTGTCTTGCAACATGGAGAAGAATGAAAATTAGCAACTTGAATTACGCTTTGTCACTTACACAGCACCATTGTAACAAATGAGCCGCAGATATGTTGGGGATAAAAGCTACAGTTTAAAAAATATTGCACGATGTTGTACGTACCTACACTATAGTCGTGCTCGTATTCATAAAAGACAGAGAATATACTGAATAATGTCTTGTGTGTTCTAACATGCACATAAAAATAACAGCGTTCTGTCAACGGAGTCGTTAATATTTTTAAGTAGCAATAATCTTGACTTTGCACACCCATATGGATATAGCTTTACCTCAATATGCATTTAAAGATAATCGCCTAAGTTGGTGCTGTACACTACATAACAATTGTGTTTTTATTCAAGATAGTAATATTTCTGCCCTTGTGGGATATAATCACTCCAAACTCTTGTTACTTTTACAGCCATAAGGCAGCAAACAAAATTTAAGTTGCTCGTCTGGTGAACTTTAAGTTACCCTACAGTAGTATCACCTTCAACTACCAACATCACTCATCAAATAAATTAAGGATTCCGTTGGCAACTGCAAAGAAAATTATTTAATGGTAAATAGTACAGCTACATGCCAGGGGCTAAACTTATTCCGCTTTCTTTAAAAATAACATCTTTTTTGGATTTTGGAAAGGAGCAGACGTCATCCCTCTGTCCCTTCCATACAGACTTGATTGCAGTATTTGTACGTGTTTCCTTCATGATATTTGCCAACTTATTTAATTCATCAAGATATACCTCAGTTGCGGTAAAATTTTCTGAGACCACCTGTCTCGTGGTTCCTTATCAATACCAGAGTTACATCTGCTCTCATTGATTTAACAATATACAATTCTAATTTCCTACGGTGTATCCCAAATTTTGAATATTTAATGAAAAACACTTACATTTTTGAAGTAGACATATTAGATACTAGACTAGCTTATGATATTATTACCAAAACAAAAATCTATTTTGAAAACATACGTATACTTACATTATAAACTTTTATTATGGCGATGGGGTATGAGCTCAGAGGGTTGCTCAGTTAAAGCCGCTCTGCCTTGATTGAGATTGTTATATTAAGGGAAAGCGTTTTTATGACATCTACCATATTGACCGTTGACATTTCATTAGTGAATATTCTTTTAGTCCTCTTGTTCGTTATTTAATGTATACACCTAGCTGTAAGTGCGCACACATGAATAGGCAAGCGAACTATTGTGTATAGAATTCAATATGGATATAAATCCTGAAAAGCAAAGCTCAAATGCAGGTGTGTTATATGAATGCAATATATGAACGTAAAAAGTAATGAAAAATACAATTTGCTGATTCACTTAAACAACAAGATGCAAGGGCAAAGAAACACTAATATATTTTTTATTTTCTTTTCACTAGCACTTTTTGTAGAATAATATATTTATCATGATCTGGGATCCAGCTTAGAAAGCATTATTAAAAGCAGCGTATTTCAATAATATATGTATACAAGTTATAATATAAACATCACTACAGTCTAAATTATCTTGGTAGTAAATAAAAAATTAACGATGTTTCATTTCACTTTCGAAATATGTATCTTTTCTGCAATTCGCTGAAACAAGGCGGGGTGACGTGTGTGGTAATTTCGATGGCTGAGTTGTGAGACCGAACTCAAATCTCGTAAGATAGCAAGTGGTGAGAGTTTCATTAAAAGAGGACCATTTCGTTTTGGAATGTGTTCTTCATCCCACACCCTTTGTTGCCCTGTAGCAGCATAAACTTCTCTTTTCTAACAGATTTATGAGAAACTGGCGACTTTCTTGTTTCAAAAGCATGCATTTTATCACTCCCTTTATAATCCAATTATTCCTCGGTTTTATGCAGCTGTAGACCTTCTTATCAGCTTTGATAGTGGATTCTGCTCCACAATACCTAACTCATCTCCCAGAAATTAGAATACTATGGACTTTTACTTATTTAAGCCAACTGTGCGTGCAGTGCAGTGCTCAGTGTATCACAGTAATAAAAAATTCCTGCAATGTACATATCATATAGGATACAGGTCACCTCGTAAAAAGAAAAGCTGCACTAAGACATCCATGTTGTGTTATACCTAGGTATGTATATACGAATTATTGCGAATCCCTCACAACCAAACACCAACCGTTCTGGATTAAATATTAAAAGTTTATATTTAAAAATCTTACCATACCACACATGTAACTTTTATATACGGTACCTGTAAAGGTAATAATATCAGTAGGAGGATGGTGCATTGCATATTACCTTTATTTGTACTTTTAGCTTAGAACATGTTTTGATACAAAGAAGGAACAGAAATAAGCAACTAATGCTACAAAATCTCATAATCTCCAGAGAGTAGTTTGTATGCTTAATTACCATTGTTTGTAGTAAATAGCAGTACAGCTACTATGACTATGACTCTACGACGAATGAAGATAAATTCAATGTTACGAATACAATCTCAGAATTTCATTTCACAACTAAAAATAGCACGAAAGCTCTTAACTCGTGAAGGGCGAGTCTATTTTTGTTGTTTACTTCTACCTGGATTAAATGCATTTTGAAAAGATTGACTCATTATAATTTGATGGGTGTAAATTATAGCTGACTCTGAAAAGATTGTTGCTATTTGCAATTGTAATTGCACGACTTAGGTTCTTTTTCTGAATTGCGAATTGCTTTGTGTAGGCTTAAATAGAATTGAGACTTTTTTATTTGTGACAAATGTCAATGTGAGGTTGATTTGAGGTTACAATCTTAATACAAAGTAGGTAGTTCAGCCAACAGGCTCCATACAGTATCAGCTTATAGATATGTATGGATAATACCGTACATAATAAACAAAGCAAAGGTTTGTATATATACAGAGTATTATTCTTTTGCAGCCGAGCCGAGACCGAGACTCCAGGAGTAGCTCACGTTGAAAATAAATGACAGTGAGGAAGAGGAACATTTACAACTGTCATGTAAGAATCGTTTGCAATGGAAGTGCATGTCCTGGTTTGAGCACATCAGCAATCTACGTGGAGTGGAGGTAGAGAGACACTTTTGTTGTGTCAACTTGTGTTCATCCAATTTCTCCAGTCTTATTTATGGCTATAAAATATGCCATTGCAAACTGGAAACTATTATTGCCAACCACATCTCCCATGAACAATTCAATATTATTGTCATCAAGCTGAAACTTTCGCATTGTGTGTGCGATTTCATCTAAGTGCTACTTATACCCAAATTGAGAATTGCTCTCATGCTTTCCCTTCACATTGTGCCTACATTCATTATTCTAATAACATGTAGGAATAAAATGGACAGTCATATTTCAAATCCCCAAGTACAACTTCCATTCTTTACACATGCAATAGGTGCCTGCCCGATAATATTCATATGGGTATAAATAACTGCATATTGTTGATTTAGGCACTAACTAGTGATTTTCATAAATAGATATTTATTTGTAGTTATAATTATCACAGTTGTGTAGTTCTTTGTTGTTGGCCGTATAAGTGGAAACGTCTATATATAAATGCATTGTCTGTGTGGTATCGTGGTGGTTGTGTATCGATTTTTATTGTTCTGCCGCTACAGCAGGCAAGATTTTTTTGTTAGGCCTAACCGGAGAAACACATTGCTCAATGAATTGTTTTTAAACAATATAATAATACTTTTATTCACCAACAAAAGCTTACTTCAGCCACGGCTGTAACTCCGAAACCACACGAATCTGTGATGTTTGTAATGGTGGTATATAGCATAATGTATAGATGAACAATAACATCAACTGAAACCCTAAAAGCCAATATTTCGTAGTACAGCTTTTGCATAATAATAATAGAAGGCATGCATTTGGCAGAACTCTGTGAAAATGATTTATTGTTGCTAATTACGTAGAGTGTGAGTGATCGACTGTTTCTGTCCTCCATTATTAGCATTTTTAACTTCATTAATAACCACAGCAATAGTAGCACTTGTCTTGAGGAGTTTGTGAGTGAAAATACTAACGTGGACATAAAAAAGGTTTTAGCAATTAAATCACGAATTTATTTGAATACTTAAACTCCAGTTAGATCGTTCTTAATCTTAATGTAATTAGCCACAACTTCAGCTACCAAAAATCTGTTAGTTTGAGTTTTCTGAACACGTTTTTTGCAAATTCCAGCAATAAGTTGCAGTTATTAAAAACTCGACTTCAAATATTGATATGCACTTCATGTAGCTTAATTAACAAGCAGACACAAAAGTTGATAATAGTTTTATGCAACTTACGCTTACTTATTGGCATTATGAAAGTTGTACTACACTCTTCATTTATGTATAACAGAACAGAGTATCCGCTCACTAAAGGATGCGGATGTTCCTAGATGTAGGCACATCCCAAAATGTGTTTCAGCAGCACTGAGACAGGATGCTGCGCTTAAATGTACCTCATACTTCATACATGCATAACATGAACATGAAAACCGTTTTGCTAATAGTAACTTATGCTGAAAATAATTTTCTATTGCATCACTGTATGATGAAATTAATTGTTACTTTGTGCAGAACTCAGTCATAATTGCAGTATTTTTATGATGACCTTTAAGTTATATGATCATAACCTTGAAACTTTTGGAGCCGAAGCAACTTGGGAGATGATCCAAACACAATTAATGCTCACTAGCAATATAATCTTGTATAAAAAGAACAATTCGGTGAAATATTGTGGACTGTAGGACGGCGCACAGAGGCACAATACATACGGCTGCTATGGACCAAAATGCCCCAATTTTCAGTCGGCACCTCTCATGTATGCAATTGAACAAATTTAATATTTTGGGCGATGTATATATAAATATGGCTCCGTTATTTTTCTGAATACGGTCATACTGATGAGTGTGTTATAAATATATTACTATGCCAATTTAAAAATTGTAATATCAGTTTAATGTCTAAAAACGAAATACAATACACGAAATATAATACACGAATTCTTAAAATTGAAAATTGAGAGTTATAATGAAATCCTCATATTACGTTTCTTCAGTTTTATCATTTGTCCTGTAAGGATGATCATTTGAATAAAATATTTTTTTAATTTAATGACACATTAAATACCACTTGAGAATCAACCTGAAACACAATCCCATTGACCATGTGAAGCTCATTAGCTATAAGCTAATAGGTGAAGTTATACTACAAGCCTTGCAAAAAGTTAAAAAATACAAATGTATTTTTCATGTTTTGCAAGGCTTGTAGTATCTCAATGAAATGAAATAATTGATAAGGAAATAAAACTGTAATAAACTTTCCATTTGTCAAGCCCAAAGGTTGCACATATGCAATTGTTTTATCATTGAATTTAATAAAAATTTCTTATAATAAATGATAAAACAGTTGAAGAGCTCCGGCCTGTAGGCTTGGCAAACTAACGTCAAAGTGGACTGACAGCACAATACAACACATGAAAAGGAAGAAATGAACATAAAATCAACATGAAAATTAAAATGAAGGATTAGATCAAAAGTCGTTTCCCTTGTACGTCAATTATCTGATTGCAGACAGCCCCCATTCAGAGATTGAAAGAAATGAAAGGCTTTTATCAATTGATTATTTCTACAGTTTTATTGAATACTGGTTTATATATCCCTCGCTCCACTCAGGAAAATCCAACAAGGAAAAGCGGTTGCTTGCATTACAATTAGTGAATCTAGAGGTGCATCGGAATGTTTGGTTCACGACAATAGTAAAAAATGCTCTTATTCTGAATATTACACATATTATTTGTTTTTAAATCTCGAATTATTTAACGACAAAAATTGTGCATGAAAAAAAGCGTCATTTGAACAGTCCTTAGTGTTGTAGCAAATAATCTACAATGACTCACTGTACAAATAGTTATAAGATAATATGCACGGGGAATTTTGTTGCCTGGTGAAGTTTGACGTGTACGTGTACGGGTTCTTACAACGATAAACATTCATGAATAAATCATCTTTGTATAATATACTCAATGATGTTCAATTACCAACTGACGCTCTGAGCAAACACTGCTAAATTATGATGGACATTGAACGTATAATATAATATCAAATATTGTTAGACCATGAATAGTTACAAACAGACCAAGCTTAGTTCTCACTCTCAGGTTGTGAATTGAACTGAAGTATGGTCTCAAAATGCATGATGTTCTATATGCAAGTCGTTTTTGCATTTGAGTTGAGCCGAGTCAAGGAGAGCACAAATAACTTGTAGAAAGTATTTAATAAATCTGTTGTGATAAAATCCTGGTTACAAATAGGTAAAACGTCATTTAAGCACTTAGTGAATTAGGTAATTCGAAACATTTGTGCATTTAGTGAAGGCCTACTTTATAGCTATCTAATTGTCCTCTGTCATTTACCGTTATTTATATCTTAATCTTATATATTTTTTTTGAACTCTTACTATACGGTAATAGGATTATGATATGAAAAGAAGCCCACCGTGGTATAATAGCAAAAGTTTTTCATAAGTCATAAAAACAATTGGACTACGCACATAGCACAATTTTCTCTTAGAAAGAGAAAAAATGTAATGCCCAATAAGAGTGCACGGCACGCTATTCCAACTGAAGAAATTATGGTTGTAGCTCTGAATGGAGTAGAATTTAAAAAAATCGGAGGTTTTATTTGCCACAGGACACCAATAGTCAGGTATAAGTATGGACATTTGATGCGACGATCCGTTTCAAGCAAAATTTCATCGATTACTGTGACGACGATATATTTGAGCGAACTGCAATAGCAAAGAAATAGTCAATGAAAGTATATTTGCAGAATGGAAGAGAATAAGAAATCCTGTATATATAAGGATTGCTGTGGGAGTTATTTTCTAAAGTTTGAAACTGTGGATCTATAAGAGGGTGGACGCATCCACTTCGCAGCCACGTTTGAAGAAACTATTTTGGAATTAGATATTAGTAAGCAACTCCCAAGGTCCCAAGGGTAGGTAAAAAGGTACCTGGTGAAATAGTAAAACTGTGATTTGACTCACGATCAGATTCATTCAACTAGTAGTAGTTTATTGGTGGTGATGCCTTTCTACAAGATTTTTTAGACTTTAGTTCAAGAGTAAGGTGTATGTATGCCATTTATCCTGTTTATGTGTCAGTTGCCGCGTTGTAAAATTGTAGCAACATTCTTTTTCATTTGCCAACAAGTTTTTCTGATTCTTTCAAAGTTCGAGTTTTCCTCAGAGTACAGGTTTGTTACCAGTATTTTTTCCTTTGAGTACGAGTCCCTCGTTTAGATAAAAGGGGAGGGGGGTCCGAAGCAATACTATAAAAGGGAACATGTTATAAGTATTTGCCTTCCGAGGTATATCCGAGGCATTCCTGGGTATGTAGTAGTATGTGCGTACATGTGGCATTTGAAAGCTGGAAGGCGGTGATACGGAGAGGATAAGATAGGGGGAAAATCGGCAACTACTAGACTGCTCATTTTAGTAGGTTCGGAGGAAAAAGTTACTTTTTGGAAACATTATCTAGCTTATAGTATAATGGAAAAACGAGTTAGGTTACATTCGCAAGAGGAAGGAAACACAAAGTAAATTAAGGTTTCCGCAGAAAAAGCGTAAGGGTATAGATTGAGAAAAAATTAAAGGAGAGATGATTCTTTGCTCTGGCACATTCTCTTTGCCTAGGTATTACAGTACAGTGACCATATCTCAAGGAGAAGAAATCAGGACACTTTCCGAGTATCCCAAAATAAAACCCAGGTTAGTCAGTTTGGTGGTTCAAACTACCAGCGGACTTAAGATCTTTTACTCCTACAGCCTCTGTCTAAATGAGATAGGAGGATTTAGATGGCCATGTGGCCTTCTACGAATTTTTATGAATATACGTTATAGAGTTTGATTCAAGGAGCACGGATGAGTAGGGCCAAACTTTCCAAAGTCATATACTTTGGCCGCTGCAAGCGGTCAAAGGGTCTTAGCAACACGGTTTTTCGAGTACGAGAAGGAGAACATATTATATCATTTGACCCCTAATGAGAGTCGTGGGAGGAAACAGCAGACAAGACACTTAAATAAAGTTGAACATTCAACATTGAACAGAGTAAAATATTGTTTCCTTTTGTGTCAGAAGCAACAAGTGTGGTCACACTGCTCGGGTCATGATCCCTTTACGAATTTTTCTGAATTTTTTTAGTTAAAATACAAAAATGTCATTTAAACCAATTATGTGATGTGGTTACGGAGTTAGAGCTGATTTGATTTTATGGCTGCCTTACAACTTCTACATGGACTGCAGAGATTTCAAATGTGTAATATAGTTTATAAGGCTGGCTAGTGGCTATCCTCAAAAATTATACCCAGCATTTATATATATTATATATAAATTACACCTCACATATTAAATCTTTAAGTCCATGGAAGAGCTATAAGTCAGCTATAAAATCAAATCAGCATTGGACTTAGCACTTTAAATAGAAATTAAATTTTAAAAACTTTTGCTTAGTAATGTCGATAATAATTGCTAGAAATAGCAGAATTTTGATGATTGATCAGAAATTGGATTGCGCCAATAGTGCTTATGGGGAAAATGAAATTGTAACTATAGGCAAGTTTTCCATTTCTAAAAGCAAATTTAGCCTCTAACTATTTTGAATTTAATTTTTTAAAACACCATTTCATAATACTCTGTTTCACGTTTAAACTAAAATAATTTAAGTTTAAATTCCTAAAAACCGAGAAATTTTCGTCACAACATTTTCAAGAACTTCAGCAGGACACCACTCCAAAACCAGGACGTCCGGTAAATCCGGTCACTGTATATTCTAGGTGTTACTAGTACTAAAGCTGGTCAATCCTTGGGTGGAATAATTTGTAATACACAATTTTTAATAATTAAAACAGTTTTTAAGCTATTTTGTTGACAATATTTCGGGGTTTTAGGTCGAGAAAAAATATTGGTCCAAAATACAAAATTTTCTGAATAAAAATTTTTAGGTCACACTCAATCTTTTTTAGGTTACAATCTTTTGGTATTTTGTATTTTACAAAAATAAAATACAAACTACATTAAAATTCATTTTGCCAACAATAAATATAGGTATATAAGGGCAAATTTATCCCAAAAAGTTCACCCAGACTTGTTACTTGAGTTCTACTCTGCAGTAATAGACAAGAAGATTCCCATCCGTTTTCTTTCTTCACATTATTTGTCAAATAATAAGACGTAGGTATATTACATTGCTATTAGCTTCCCAATTCCTCCATTCCATGCTGATGCTTTAACATTATCCTGATCCTAGTTTATAAAACTATAATTATATGAAGACCTATATACAGAGATATCATGTACCTATAGAACTATAAGTATACAAACTGCTATGAATACTATATTATATTATATAGATTCATATTTAATTATAATTGAAAGAAAGTACACGATATTTTTGCAGGGCTTCACTCACTGCCTGAATTGTGAGGAAATATATTTTCCTGAAAGCCGGTTTCAATTAGAAGCTGATATCTATTGAATGAAATCATCAAAAAGGAAAAATTTGTATGTTGTGCTGTATACAAATTAGTATTAGTGAATCTTGTATAGCATGTGAGGATAGAAATCTAATGAAAACGGAATCTATGTAGTGCTTATTGTCAGTGTAGTGTATTAGCTGTCAGGAGAAAATAGTGTATCCGCCGACTTGTCTCAAAAAAGGCTAAGGGAAACAAACACAATGGTGCATCTGCCAGCACTACTTACTGTTGCTACAAGAAAACGCCAAAAAGGAACTTCCAGACACAAAGCATCATCCAAAGTAAAGCAAAAAGTCAATCCCACTCCAAGTTGCTGCTTATATTTTCAAAGTTTACAACTGAGTGAGTGAATGACAGGGTTAGGCAGAGCAACCAGGTTTCCATTTTATTCCTCTTTACTCCTTTCTCAACTCTCGTAATTGGAGAAACACGAAAACGAAGGATAAGCAAAGGAGAAACTTGCATCAGAAAAGTTGTACAGCCAAAACGTAGGAGAAAATATTAGCTACCGTAAATGTTCTAATGCAATGGGGGCTTCCAATAGAAGTGGGTCTCTATTAGAAGTGGGGGCAAGATGTAGTTTCAGCAAATTAAAGCGGGGTATTAATACAAGATTGATAGTTGTAATGCACTATCAATGATTTACTGTACAATTCAATGAAAAATTAACCAAATAAATAAGTAATGGAAGATGATTTAGTCGAGATTGTGCATAAATTAGCAAATAAATTGACTAGATTAAGTGAGTTCTCCATCAGGCCGATTGTTCTTACATGGAGAAAACATATCTATAGGCTCAAAATCCCAGAACGCATTTTTGAAAGTGGGAGGAAGGGTAAATGTATGGCTAATGCCCCAATGCAGATTAAATCAACTTAAAGTAAAGAAATTCTGAAAACTCAACCGATTTAGATGAAATTTTATATTTAGAAATATAAAATTATGGCAACGTAAATAAAAATATCGGAATTGTATTTTGCGCATTCCTACGTGCTGCAGCACCGGCGTGCTTATAAGACAAATTTCTGATATTAACAGATTTGGACGAAATTTATTTTTTTGAGGTTTACAAATATGGCAATTTCAATCAACATTATAATTCAATTTAGATATTTTTATTGAAATTGCCATATTTTTATTGAAATTACCACATTTTTATTGAAATTACCATATTTTTATTGAACATATATTTATTGAAATTACCACATTTTTATTGAAATCGCTATATTTTTAAAAAAGTTGCCATATATATAACTTCAAAAGAATAAATTTCTTCCAAATTGGTTAATATCAGAAATGTGTCTTGTAAGTGCAAAAGTCCTACAGCGCCAAGAAATGCAAGAAACACAATTTCGAAATTTTTATTGAAATTGCCATATTTTTATATTTCTAAATATAAAATTTTCTCTAAATCGATTGAGTTTTCAGAATTTCATTACTTTTAGTTGATTTAATCTGTATTAGCCATACATTAACAATTAACCCTTCCTCTCTATTTCATAGATGCGTTCTGGAATTTTGAGCCTAAGCCTCTCTCCAAGTAAGACCAATCGTATTGTGAGGTCTGGTCTCCATTAGAAGTGGGGGCAAAGTATAGTTTCAGTCAATATAATTGTGACATTTGTATTCGAATATTTACGGTTTTTCTAACATTACAAAGAGAAGGTCAAAGTGTTTTCATTGAGATGGTAGCCCAATTTTCACCCAAATGGGTTTATATACCTATAACTATAATATGTATACTACATACATGCTATTATCAATGAAGAAACTTGCCTTAACATGTAATGAAATATAGAAATAATTATAGTATACACCTATTCGTTGAGATAGACCTCCGGAAGGGGGTCTGTCCCATCTGGGGAGTATTCATATTGAAGAAATCGAAAGCGGGTTCAAAATTTCAAAATATCCCGCCTCTGCAATTTGCAACGTATTCTATTATTTGAGACCAACTGTTTGCGCAAAATCTTTCATTTTTTCAGAATTTCGTAACCATAATTTCCTTAACTAACACTAAAAATAACTTTCCAGATAACCTTGGAGAATTTCCAGGCGATTATTACTTTTGAATAGACAATATAGTTACCAATACCATCAATAGGGTTCACATCGTTTAGAATAAATATTGTTATATAGTAATCCGGCATATATAACTTCTATAACCCCTTGATTTACGCTGTGGTTTATGTCTATATAACTATATTGAATATAACCATATATTATTATATTAATACACCATACTATGAAGCCCATGCACTCAATAGATCATGAATAACCCGGTGCCAACTAATATGAACTATTATTAGTGCTACTGCACAAATACTAATAATACTTTACCATGTATGTATCGTAAATTGATTTCGGGGGGGGGGGGGCAAAATCCAATCAATGTACACATAATCGTACTTAGTGTGAAAAAGATGAGACAATTTGAGTCAAAATGAAAGTAAGATACGAAAAGTTTCGTAATGATTATGTACATTTAAGGAAAAATAACCTCTTAGTGGGATTTAGTGGGGGAATTGCTTGTATACGTTGTATGTATCTTACTAGGCTTAACCAGAGGAGGTGTCAACTAAACGAGTCGGCTTAAGCGGCTCGTATCCGATTGCTTGTAATCTGCCACAACCCACAACAGATTGAAAATTTTACGCAGGAGATTGGCAGAAATGATGGCATAGTAAATATTCACAAAGTTAAAATTATAGCAGTGGAATGTGCCTACAGATGTACCTACATATGTCACTCTTATACACCCTAGTTGTATGCTTTGGTATACACAGCAGTCGAACCGCCATGACAGTTTCATCTCCATTTATTTTAATAGATCACTTCTTTTCCAAATATAAAATCCAGACTAGAATTTCGAAACATGCATCATTAGACAATTTGATAGTGAAATTTTTTTTCTAGGTGAGGGAAGCTCGGCTTCGGTGTTTTGTTTCAAGGTTTGGTGCAGTATGAATTTTGTATTTTTAAAATTGTGTTAAAAAACTATGCTTCAACACGTTTTTAAAAAAATATGAAAAACTTTTCGAAATTTTAATGCTGACCTGACCTAGGCAATTATATTAGGAATCAGTATAAATTATTTCCAAAGCAGTTAGTACATCACACAAGGGTCCAGGTGGCTTAGACAATCGTATACGATTCCCTTAAAGGCGGCTCGGACCGGATATATTTACATAGCCTCCTGACTCCTTCCGTACAATACAATGTACAATAGGGGTTATTACCGTTGCCTCCTGTGACTTTCGGATGCAATATAGTATTTACTAGAGGTGGCAACGAACCGAGCCGGTTCGATTATTTTCGAACCGGCTCGTTTTCGAACCGAACCGAGCCGGATT
>JAQFYB010002221.1:0-26034 GCA_034694085.1 Pogonognathellus longicornis | reverse complement strand
ACAGCATAATGGCGCGAATGTTTAATTTTCAATTACTTCCACTCTCAAATGCTTTCCAATACAGATTTTTATTAGTATTATTATGAATTGAGAATAATATCAATGGAAAAAAGAAACTTTAGCGGTCATTTTCATGTACGGGTTGCCTAACTTTGAAAATTTAATGTGGGTGAAATAATTACCCAAGAAAACTGGGTCGATTTGACGTTTTGTTTATGTTGTGCTATGAGTGGGCAACTTGTCATAGACCCATTTTTCTTAGACAATTATTTCACCCGCATTAAATTTCCAAAGTTAAGGAATCCATACATGAAAATGACCTTTGAAGTCTCCCCTTTCGATTGGTATTGATCGCAGTTCATAATTCGGTCCGGTACATGATCTACGTCAGTTCAAAGCAATATTGACTATCATTTTTACATGGTGGAGGATCATTTTATATGAAGCCTTGTTCCGACTGTATTACATTACAAAGTTAAACATCCCATATACGAAAATGATTGTGGATTCACCCTCTTTCGATTGATATTAATTACATTTCATAATTCCTATTGGTTCATGAGATATTCCACTTTGAAAAGTTTGCGCAGCTTAATCAACACCCTGTGTATTAAAATAAAATAAATTCCAATTGTATTTATTGCTGAATACTTGGTATAGATACTAGGTACTAAGAGAAGTCAAAAACTGTTGCAAATTTTGGTCAAGCCAGTTTTGATATTATTTATATAATATGCATTTGTATATACTCTCCCTTGTCGCAAATCATTTTGTAGTTTATATGTGGTGTACCGTACCTATGCTAACATTTATTTTGGAATTATTAGAGGGTCAAAATTGAAAGCAGTAATTACTTATAAGTTTGCATGATTTTCTTCAGCAATGTGTCATGGCTTTAATTTTCAATTAGGCAGAATATGCCAAAAAAGATAGAAGTTGTGATAAAATAGAAGTTGAATAAAAGTATACTTTAGAACCTACTGCAATATATAGGTACGACACGGTCACGGTAGTATTTTTCATAGATACTTTATGTTTGATTGTTATTTTGAGGGTAGACAAACCTAAGTAGGTAGTAAAATAATAAACAAACACATTCTGCTCGCAAGGTTTGATTACATACATCATCTGCTGCAATAATACTCGTAAAGGTGGTCATATTTAAGCTCAATTTAATTTCATCCATTAGACTGACAGTTATTTGACTGATATCTGAAATCTATTTTTGCTCACTAAGGAAAAGTAAAAGGTAGACCTCGTAATCCTAAATAGCTTTTTTATTACAACTACGAAATTCATATTTTTCAATCGCTATCCATACGGCAGTAATTTAATTTTTGAATTCACTTGAAGTCATCCCACTGTGCGTGCCACTACAAATATTAATATATGTATCGATTATCATAAAATACTATACCTACCTAGATAGTTTCCACATCGTATGAAACAAAATGAAAAGTTAAGAATACATTTAATATAGGATTTAAAAATAATTTAGAATCTTGGAGAGTCAGTATATCAAAAAAGGAAATCCATATAAAAAAGAAACTCAAACTTATTTATGAACGAATAATAGTATATAAAAACATGAAGTTAGTCCATTTCATTATTTTACTAAGTGTTTTTAAATATAATTCATCCCACCTTCTTGAGTCCCATTATGATAGTAGTTCTGTATGGAAAGCTAAAAGCGAATTTAGAAAAACATTTCTTTACATTTTGGAATACTCCATCGGAGAAAATTATCATAAAACTTTCACGATTCGTTTACATTTAGGTGATCCTACTAATGTCACACATATTACTAACAGCGGTATTCAAAACTATATAGTTTCTCGTTATCCATCTATAATGGGATGTTTTGATAAAGACATTCGAAACAAATATCATACGATGGAGGCACAGATTTTTGTATTCTTTGTGAAATCCAACAACGAAGTACCACAAATTTTAAAAGTAATGATCAATAGTGCAAATAGAAAAAAAGACCAATTTATTTTCATATTGGAGGAAATGATCCTTTCAAAATTCATTACCGAACATAAGATTATCAGAAACCTTAAAAACCGAATCGCCATTTCTCTACCAAAAAATGAAGTATTTTTGGATCCTCTTGTGTACAACAATGGAAATATGGTGAAAGTAAACTTAGAAAACGTGGAAAAATTCTTAACACGACCTAAAATTGGTAGAAATCTTCGCGGGAGACATTTTCTTGTGACATCCAATAAATTGCCACCATTTGCCAGCTCAAAACAAATTAATGGCATTGAAACTCTCTCAGGAAGTAATTACAATATCATCGCTGAATCTGCCAAGTTTTTCAATTTTACATTTTTCGTGGATTTTTTTGTCGGTCAAGATGGATATCAAGAATTGCTTCCAAATGGAACTTGGAAGGGAACTCTGGGAAAAATTCTTTATTACGACTACGACATCGAAATGGCGACAGGCCATACAGTTTCTTGGTACTTGTTGCAAGATTTTGCGAGTCTTCTTGGATTTGCATCTTTAAAATTTGTAACATCCAATCCGGACATGGACATAAAATGGGAGTCTTTTCTTTATCCTTTTGAATTTGACGTTTGGACAACAATTGTTCTCAGTTTTGTATTTGTTGTTGTAATAACTTGGTTTGTTATTTACACTGACACAACCAACGTTGAGTCTGGCTTTCAAGTAATTTCTACGTCATTTTTAATGCATATGGCAACTTCAATGGAACAACCTTTTAATTTTCCCCCAAGAATGTGGGTCATTGGGGCATTGTGGATGCTGCTAATGATTGTCACTGGAACAGCGTACAAAAGCAATCTTGTTTCATTTCTCACAATTCCTGTGGCTGAAATAATTCCAACCAATTTTGAACAGCTGGCACAAAGAGACGATTATTCGTACATTCTAAATAATATTGGAAACGTGGCTGAAGAGTTTTTCAATCAAAGTACAACATCCTATGTAAAGAAAATAAATAAAAGATTGGTATACAATGTAGATATAATTGATTGCGCTAAGAAATCATTAATTAATCCGAAAACTGTTTGTATTTCTTGGTGGCCATTGATAACGGTTATGGTTTCTGGTAGTTTAACATTGAACCCGGATTTTGAACCCATGTATCTGTCAAAAGGAGCTCTTATGTCAGCGTCAATGTCAATGGGTTTTCAAAAACATTCCATTTTTGTAGATGCATTTACTCCGATAACGGCGGCGTTCTATGAATCTTTCATTTACAAGAAGTGGGAGAATGATGTTGTGTACGATTTGAAAATATCAGGCAGCGAGAAAATGGCGAAAGAAAAAGGAAGCGACGCATACAACAAATTAGAAAAGGATATAAACTGTCGTAAAGGAAATGGTCTTACTAAATTAGGAATTGAGAATTTGAAATTGTCATTCTTAATTTTATATGGAGGATGTATTTTGTCTGCCATTTGTTTCATCGTGGAAATTGTAACAAAATTTTTAAGAAAGAAAAAATCCCAAATTTTTTATAAAAGGGCCCAAAAGCGAATCAAACATGTCAAATTGTGGTTGCAAGTAAATACCTTAACACAAAATACACATAATCAATAAAATTATGAGATCTCTTTTTTGGAGATTGAGTATGGAGTCAGATTGAAGTCATTTTAAATTAAGGAAACTAAATTCGACCTGGCAAAATTAAATTAATAATTGATAGCATCTAATTTCAAACTACAATTGAAGCTTTTATATCATGTATTTATTAGAATAGTAATATTAATAATGGACTTTAATAAATAACTTTAAACAAAATATATTATTTATTGTTGAGTTATTGAGCATGAAAAACTTTATATATGAATAATCATTTAAGAGTTTTGTTATATATGTAAAATGTAATAAAATGTTTAACGTGGTTCAAATATGTTTAAATTTTTTCAATCACATGATGAATTTTGAAGTCTGTAATTCGCATCCAAACTTCGATTCATTAAATATAGCATGGTATTTAATCTATTAGATAATGTCGTAAGTATTTAATCAGCAAAATAGCAGGTCTGCTTTACTTTAGAAGTACATCTCATACTCAAAAGGTATACATACTATAATATACTAAAATTGTATAACCAATTAGCAGTTTATTAATTAATGTTGCATTATTATGGAAGTGTATTTTACGTGTATGGGGTACAAATATTAAACTTATTAAATACTAATGCATGCAGTGATTAAAATATGCTATCTGCTGTATAGAGTACAGTCAATTGGACTAATGGGTTATTAAATAATTAGGCATCGTACTTATAAATCATTGACTTAATCAAATACTGCTAATAACTGTCGTTAAATTTATTCGAACATCATAAAAGATTATTTTCTGCCCTTTCATATCGTTATCCATAAAAACATTATCAAAAATAAAAGCTTTTAGGTGCCGGATTAGAAGTACAATAAACTTTTTTGTAGGTATATACTTACAAATACCTAGCGGAGAAATTTTTATACACGAAAACTATTAAACAATAACATTCATCCTAAACAATTACTTTGTAATAAATGGTGAATGTGTGGGAATTTATTTCAATTGCTTGTTGAGCACAATTATACATAATTAAAATATATCGTTCTAAATTTTAGTCCACTGAATTACGATCTACTTATATTTTCAAAATGTTATAAGAAAATGTTTGGCAAAAACCTGAAATATTACACATGCATTTGTGCAATAGTTTTACTCAACTTCGTGAAGTCATATAGCTCTCAAAAATCTGAGAATTATGACATAAACTCTGTATGGAAAACCAACTCCGAATTCAGAAAAACGTTTTTACAGCTTTTGAAATTCTCTATTGAATTAAACTATCACAGAACATTTACAGTGCGTTTACATTTAGGTAACACAATTAACTGTGATTATAACAATGAATTTCAACAATTTATTATTTCTCATTATCCTTCAATCATTGATAAAGGAATTCGTAATACTCATCATACAATGGAGGCAATGATTTTTGTCTTTTGGATAAATTCATTCAACTTTATACCTGCAGTTGTTAAATCAATTCAACAAATCGGCAACAGAAAAAAGGACCAATTTATATTTATATCCGAAGAGAAAATTCTTTCGAAAATATTATCCGAAAACAAAGTGATCCAAAACCTTAAAACCCGAATGGCAATTAAATTGCCAAAAAGTGAAATATTTTTGGAGCCTCGCATCTACAGCAGTACCAAAATGATGAAAGTACAATTAGAAAAGGTGGAAAATTTTCTCAGGGTACCCCGTATGGGTAAAAATCTTCGTGGACGTCACATTCGTATTACGTCCACCAGAGTTCCTCCTTATATGCACATCAGTGAAAACCAAGGTTTTGAAATTAAAACCGGAAGTCATTACAATATAATTGCTGAAGCCTCAAAATCGTTCAATTTTACATTTACCTTGCAAACCTTTCCTGACAACGAAGGATTTTCACAAAAATTAGACAATGGCACGTGGATCGGAACTTTAGGCAATATTTTGTACGAAGATGCAAATCACAATTATGATATTGAACTATTGACGGGTCACACATATATTTGGGATTTATTGATGGATACTGCAACTGTACTTGGATTTGGTTACCTTAGATTTGTCACATCCAACCCTGACATGGAAATTAAATGGGAATCGTTCCTTTATCCTTTCGAAGTTGAAACGTGGCTTTTAATAGGCATTTCATTTTTAATTGTGATTATAATAACTTGGATTGTTATGTACACGGACAATACCAAGGTTGAATCGGGTTTACAGCTAATTTCTACATCATTTTTGATGCATATGGCAACTACAATGGAACAACCTTTCACTTTCCCGCCAAAAATGTGGATCATTGCTTCCTTTTGGATGCTGCTGATAATTGTTGTTGGAACGGCGTATAAAAGTAATCTCGTGTCTTTCCTCACAATTCCAGTGGCTGAAGTGATTCCTACAACTTTTAATCAGCTGGCACAACGAGATGATTATTCATACATTCTAAATAATATTGGCGCAATTGCGCATGTGTACTTCCAGGAAAGTAAAACACCTTATATAAGAAAAATCAATAAAAGATTGAAATACAATAAAAATGTTATTGATTGTGCGGCGAAATCGTTGATTAATCCAAAAACGGTTTGCATAGGATGGTGGCCGTACATGGCTGTTAAAACGGCAGGAAGCTTGACATTGAACCCTGATTTTGAACCATTGTATCTTTCTAAGGGAGTGGTATATCCATGTTCACTTTCTATGGGGTTTCAAAAAAATTCAATTATTGTGGATGCATTTAACCCCATCACGGCTGCACTATATGAGTCATCTATTTATCACAAATGGCAGAATGATGTCATGTATGCAATGAAACTATCTGGAAGTGAAAAAATGATGAAACAAAATGGAAGCTTGGTGTACAACAAATTGGCGCAAGATATAGCTACCCTCAAAGGAAATGGTCTCATAAAATTAGGAATCAAGAATTTGAAGTTGTCATTTTTAATTCTTTACTTGGGATGTATTTTGTCAACTGCTGCATTTTTCGGAGAAATTTTGTTAAAATTTGTTAGAAAGAAAAGAGCGAGAATGCTGTTTAAAAGATCGCAAAAACGTTTGAAAAATATTAGTTTGTGGTTAAAATTAAGAGCCGTCACTAGCAACAGAAGACTATAACTAGTCGTTTTTAAAGTATTGGACATGAATTAAGTTTATTTAGTCCTAATTTAATTTAATTGTCCTTTTTAGTAGACTATGCCTTGCCGAAATATTCTATTTATTTAATTTTTCAAAGAAACGTTGTAATTATAATCACTGGTTGTTTAAACTAGAATTTCAGATTTATTTCGTAGTTATTAAATTATGATGCTTCAGTAATGGTGTGTTAATGAAAGGCAGCTGAAAATGTGTACATGTATAATTAGGTACTGCTATTTGTGTATTTTTGCACACATTACTTATTACAATTTGTGTATCTTTATATACTTATTTAATATACTTACTACAATATGGAATTGAAATCTCGATGTATCATTCATATTTAAAAAAAATGATTTTTTGTGAAAAGCAATAAACGGCTAAATATAACTAAAAAATGTTTAAAGCTTTTTAAATCACATGGCATATAATTGTCACAAAATGATACAAAGTCCGTTTATATAATTACAATAATTTTCACACAAACTTCGATAGATTAAATATAGCACAATATTTAAACCATTAAATAATGTAGTAAATATAACCTATCTAATCAGCAAAATAGCAAACAAGTGTGCTTAATTTTAGAGTGATTTTATTTCATACCAAAAACTTATGTTAAAATTGTACAACCATCTGGAAGCGCATTAATTGATGTTACATTGGCATGTGCGTGAATTACCTCTTTGGGTTACAAATAGTCAACATACACAACACTAAGGCAAGAAACAATTAAAATGTGATATCGGTTGAAATAGAGTGTAGTGCATTGTACTAATGGGTTTTTAAAAAATGAGTTATCGCACATAACGTAAATCATAAACTTTATCAATACCTACTTCTAAAGCCGTAATTAAATCTATTCGAACAACAATACACATTATTTCCCTGTTATCCACATCACGTTATCAAAAACCAAAAAGCTTTTAGGTGTAAGCTTAAAGTAGGTGAAATAAAAATGTTTCGTACGCATACAAATATCTAGCCAAGGAATTTTTATAGACGAAAAATATTAAAGCGCAACATTCAACTAGAGCATTAGTTTGTAATAGTAGGAGATACGTGCCAATTTATTTTTAAAACTGATTGACCACAATTATAACGAATTAAATTATATTGCACTATATATCTTAGTCCGCAGAATTACTATCTACTTATAATTTCAACATTTTATAAGAAAATGTTTTGTAAAAACATGACACACTGCAGCTGCATTTGTGCAATAGTTTTACTCAGCTTCATGAAACCATATAGTTCCCAAAAATTAGATAACTATGACGGTTACTCTGTCTGGAAAACCAACCCCGAGTTTAGAAAAACGTTTTTACTTCTTTTGGACTACTCTGTTGAATTAAACTACCACAGATTATATACAGTGTGCTTAAGTTTAAACGACACAATTAGTTCTTATAATAATAATAATGAATTTCAACAATTTGTGATTTCACATTATCCATCCATTATTGGAGATATTGATAAAGGAAATCGTAGTACTCATCATACAATGGCGGCAATGATTTTCGTGTTCTGGATAAACTCATTCAACTTTATACCTCAAGTTGTTAATTCAATTAAAACAATCGGCAACAGAAAAAAGGACCAATTTATATTTATATCCGAAGAAAAATTTCTTTTGAATTTATTGTCCGAAAACAAAGTTATCCGAAACCTTAAAACCCGAATGGCAATCACATTGCCAAATAACGAAATATTTCTGGAACCTCTCATATACAACGATGCCAAAATGTTCAAAGTACAACTTGAAAACGTTGAAAATTTTCTCAGAGTACCCCAAATGGGTAAAAATCTTCGTGGACGTCACATTCGAGTTACCTCTACCAGAGTTCCTCCCTATGTTCGTCTCAGTGAAAACAACGGCGTTGAAATTAAAAGCGGAAGTCATTACAATATAATTGCTGAGGCATCAAAAGCATTCAATTTTACATTTGAAGTACAATTTTTTCCTGAGAACGAAGGATTTTCACAAAAGTTGGACAATGGTACTTGGATTGGAACTTTCGCCAATATTTTGTACGAAGATGAAAATCACAATTACGATATCGAATTAATGACGGGTCACACATATATTTGGGATTTAATGATGGATACTGCAACTGTACTTGGATTTGGTTACCTTCGATTTGTCACATCAAATCCTGACATGGACATTAAATGGGAGTCCTTCCTTTATCCTTTCGAAGTGGAAGCGTGGCTTTTAATAGGCATTTCATTTTTAATTGTGATTATAATCACTTGGATTGTTATGTACACGGACAATACCAATGTTGAATCGGGTTTACAGCTGATTTCTACATCATTTTTGATGCATATGGCAACAACAATGGAACAGCCTTTTAATTTCCCGCCAAAAATGTGGATCATTGCTTCTTTTTGGATGCTGCTTATAATTGTTGTTGGAACGGCGTATAAAAGTAATCTCGTGTCATTCCTCACAATTCCAGTGGCTGAAGTGGTTCCTAAAACTTTTAATCAGCTGGCACAGCAAGATGATTATACTTACATTTTAAATAATATTGGCCCGCTTGCCCATGTTTATTTCCAGGAAAGCAACACACCTTCTATAAGAAAAATCAATAAAAGATTAAAATTCGATAAGAATGTTATTGATTGTGCTACAAAATCGTTAATTAATCCAAAAACGGTTTGTATTGGATGGTGGCCCTACATTTCTGTTAATGCGGCGGGAAGTTTAACATTGAACCCTGATTTTGAAACATTGTATCTGTCTAAAGGAGTGATCTTGCCATGTTCACTTTCCATTGGGTTCCAGAAAAATTCAATTATTGTGGACGCATTTAGTCCTATCACAGCAGCATTGTACGAGTCCTCTATTTATCAGAAATGGCTAGACGAGGTCATGTACGAAATGAAACAATCTGGAAGTGAAAAAATGATGAAACAAAATGGAAGCTTCTTGTACAACAAATTGGCGCAAGATATAGCTACTCTTAAAGGAAATGGTCTTATCAAATTAGGAATCAAGAATTTGAAGTTGTCTTTTTTAATTCTGTACTTTGGATGTATTTTGTCAACTGCCGCATTTTTGGGGGAAATGGTGTTGAAATATGTAAGAAGGAAAAGAGCTAGAATGTTTTATAAAAGATCGCAAAAACGTTTGAAAAATATTAGTTTGTGGTTAAAAGTAAGAGCAGTAACTAGCAATAGAAGAATATCTAGTCGTTAAATCTGAACTATTGAAGTTGACTTAAGTTCGTTATTCTTTTTAGTAAAACATATCTTTACAAAATATTAGATTCATTAGATTCAATTTTACAAAGAAACATTGTAAATATACCCACTTGTACTGTATTTCATTTGTAGCTAATATTTCATATTTTTGCGTAAAAATTTAATTTTGATGTTATATATAAGTAAATATTATTTATCGAAATGCTTTTTGCAATTAAAAATTTTACTATACCTAATATATTTAAAAAAATTATTTTTTGAAATTACATTTTTTAAACACTTAAATAGCGTCAATTTAAAAATAAATGAAAATGAACAGTCAGGTACCCTTTGTAATATTTTGCATCATTTTCATGCTCCTACCTACACAGACTAATATGGGCAAAAATAATGTAATCCTTATATTCGTCTTAGATGTTGTAAAGTGGGGATCCGATCTGGGCATTTCATCCCGGATCGGATATTATTTAATTATGATTTATAGATATAGTGTGGGAGTGAGTCGGACAAAACTCACTCATATATGAATGTATAGTAAAAAGTTTAGTTCTATACATTTGTCATTGTTATCGTGCTATTATTATCTAACTAATTATGCTATGTATGTAAATTTCTCTAACCTTGCTACTTTTCCCTATGTCTACCATAAATAAGAGAAAATTCTAGCTTTAAATATTTTGCTTTGTAAAATAGCATAAATTAACTTTTTGGAAAAGATAACAATTACATGAGATTGAGTGAAGGAAGAAAAAGTATAAATAGTGAGTGCTGGACCGATGTCCAGTCACTTATTGGTTCATTGCCCGTAAGTCAATACCTTGTTCCTTCTCCCTCACTTTGTTATTTCAGTTGCTGCTGCCTTTATAAAGGTTTTTGGGATTCCGCCGTGCTTTCGGTTTTTGCTGTGTGTTGCAGTTTGCCTCTTGTAGGTTTTTGGAATCTTGCCGTTGAAGTTCGGTTTTCCTGCAGTGTTTTTTGACTTGCTCTAAGAGTAAGTTTTGCTTAACCCTTTCCTATTAGCTTTAAGTATTATGTGTATGTAATATAATGCCTTTGCCTTATTTCTACTTAATAAATAATTCTGCTATGTTATTTTGAAAACCACAACCTACCCGTATTTTAACCTTTTGCTCATTCAGCGTATTTTATAAATTGCTTTCGAAATTTCATTTCACTCACTCCATTATAAACAAGCTTACATTCACGAAAGTTAACTTCGAGAGTAATTTACATAATTACATCCCGTAGTTACAATGTTAAAGCAAATTTATGTTAATCATTGACTATGGTTGAACTCGTACATGGCATGCATGACCTTATTTGTGAAAATTGGAAAATTAATTTGTGACTTTACTTCTATAAAACATTAAGACCGATTAATGAAATTACTTTATTCTAATAACTATAATAATGTTTTTCTGTTGTTGTATATAATAAAATATTTCACTTTTTATTATTCAACCATTGAAGAGTGCAATACACATACACTTAAATGACTTCAGTATTACATTTTTAGGTAAAACGATTCATATAGGAGCGTTATACAGTACAAATGATAAAATTATGTTTACTAATAAATAATACTTGCCCATTTATTATGCATTCACTCAAACTGTGTTGTAGCCTTTTATCCATTTAAATAACACAAGCACGAAAAAATTAATATAAATACTTAGGTACATTTCAAGCAAGAGCACGCCTTTGCCCAACATTCATAAAATTTTACTATATAATATGTACTATAATGTTCACTAATAGCCTCAGATATTCCACCATTTCTTAATTTTCATCTTTACCCCTATTTCGATTCACAAGACATAAAATAAGTATTGCACTAATAGTGGCGATTGCTACAACCGAAGCGATTCCCAATAGAGACCTCTCTACCCAGAAACGGCTCGTAGAAGCAGTGAGACTCAAACGAGCGGGTGCTCGAATTCTTTGTGGACATCCCTGAAAATCAAAACAAATATTAAATTATTACTATTAATGAAAAAAACATCAAACAACGTAAAATAATTTTTCACACTGTTTAAATTTCTTTTTGGAAAAAATCAAGTTGTATTAAATGTTCATTTTTCTAGTATACCTTTTGAATGTCTTCAAAACTGAATTTTAGGAAAATATCCTGAAGCTCTCCATTGTCTAAAAGTTGCAAAGCTTTCTCCTGACTAACCATATTCTCGTTTTCCAAAAGTTGAAAGCAAACCCTGAAAAAAATGTTTTATTTAGAACACCCGAGGGAAAAGTTAGAGGGAAAAAATAATTTTAATTTTGTAAACTATTTAGTAAAAATTAAATAGAACACATGTTTAAAAAACTCACTTCGTTTTTCCTTCTGCGGCATTGCTTTCATCGAATGTTAGAATTCTGAAAACGCCCTTTTTAATGCCTGTTGGTTTTTGTTCTGGAGCATTCATGAGTAAATCAGCTTCATCAATCCATCTCTGAAGTTTAGAATACTCGAGCATATCAGCCGAAAGCAATTGATCGTTGGGAGCAATGAAAACTTTCAAATTTTTCTTCATTCCTCCATTCTGATCGATCATTGTAACTCTGAGGTGTCCATTTTGATATTTTTCCAAATTATCCCACACAATTATATCACCTGTGCCTTCGTCAATGTGGAAAACTTCGGTGACATTGTACGGAGAATTGGAAACAGAATTAGGATGGAAAATCTGTGTGGACGTTTTAATATTCTTAGACATTCCCGCGTTTCCAATTAAATTCCCAACAGGCGTCCCAGCAGCAACTCCCAAAATCATCTCTTGTTGTCTATTTTTCCCATGTAGAAGACTTAGTGCATGATTCGGATCCCGGATAACTTTAATGTGAACTTTTGAAAAACAATCAGGAACGGAGATTTTCTTATCCTTGGGATGACATTTGACAACGAAAGTCAAATCATCGGGATCCATTTCACTCAAAACTCCATTTAGCACTAAACTCGCGTTTCGTTCTCCGCTGGGTACAAGTTGGAAGATATCGCTGCTTCCCCCGGTAATTTCAAACTGAACCAAATTATTTGGATGCACATCTTTATCTTCCGCATTGAATTTGTACACCACTGCTCCCTTTTCCGTTGTTTCATTCACATTCAATTCTAAAATCCGAATACTTTTTGGCAAATACGGAAGACTGTCGTCAATATCATTGACAAAAATTTCAAACCATTGAGTATCACTTTGGGGCGGAGTTCCGGAATCTTCAACAGAAACAAGAACGGAGAAACAGTCATATTTTTCTCTGTCAATCGACTCTTTCAGACTCAACAATCCACTTTGCTCGTCCAAGCGGAAGAAATCAACGTCCTCAACTTTAGTCACTCTTTCCTTTGCCATTTTTGATTGACAAGGATACATTTGTTTCATGAGACCAAAATGAAGACGTCCTTCTCCATTGTCAAAAGAGTCCGTGTCTTCAGCCTTCACCATCAAAACTGGAGTTCCACGTGATGCAGACTCGGAAATCGTGGCTGTCACATTTTCATTCGTAAAACGCGGTTTCCCGTCATTGGGAATTACATTCGTCACTTTGATTGGGATTGTCAGACTCACAGTTCTCGTTGGTTCTTTTCCATCTTCAACAACAATTGCTACTAAATATGCAGCAGTTCTTCCACGTCCCCGTAATGATCGAGCGACTGTCAAACGCCCGGTTTGAGGATCAATGCTAAATAAATTCAAATTCGTGTCGTCTCGCATATGGAAGGTTAGCTTTACAAATTCATCTTTGTCGTTGCATGTTATGTTTCCAAATACTGTTCCGGATTTCGCGTTTTCTGGCACCAGAAATTCTTCAGCTTTACATTCAGGGTCGTTATCATTTATATCAAGAACCTTCAAATAGATACAAAATTATTTATCAAATGTCCCCATTATACTTGCAATGTCTTGCAATGCATTCATTTACAACATATCGTCGTATTAATCATAAAAAGCGACAACCTGATTTCCAATATCTTAAAAATGCGACAACTTGATTTCTAAATCATGAAAAACGACTACTTGATTTTCTCGTATGATGGGAAATCAACGTGTCCCCTTTTATGATATAGTAAATGAAGTTATCGCTTTCTAAAATATTGGGAATCAAGTTGTCGCTTTTTATTATTAAGACGACGATATTTAGAATAATTGCGGCAAAATTGATAAATACCGATGCTAAAGCATAGTTTGGCATTTGCATTATATTTACGATTATCAGCGCTAATTACGAAATAAGAATAGTTGTTTTAAAAATGTGACTAAATGTCACATATGATATTTTCAACATTTATGTCATACCGATATTTATAGAGAAAATGCCAGCTATACCAATACCGGTACTTGTCTATCCTGATGTACAAATACTTACAGTTATAGAAACTCGTGCTGTCGCCGATTTTTGGAATGGACCTCCTGCAGGTGTGTCTAATGCTAAAACGGTAATATTGTGAGAGGAATCCTTTTCCCTGTCAATGTCCGCTCCTGGAGCAACTTGAATGACACCAGCTAATTCGTCAATCGTGAAAAGATGACTTTGAGGTCCAGTGAGGGCATATCTTATTGCTCCGTGACTTGCTGGATCATCAGCGTCAGTTGCTGCAACTGTTAGTATGGGCGTCGGGAACATTGCATTTTCGCTTACTTTTCCTTTGTATTCCTGTAACATAACATTTTAAACCACAAAATTAATTTAATAATGTATAATTTATTTAATCTAAATAAAAAAATCTACTTAATTTTTTGACGAGTGTACGTGTACGGCGTGTACCTATATACTAGTACTCATATCTTTTATAGTATATTATATCTTTTAGATGTAAATTGCACTCGAATCACTCGCAAATTTAACATTTACTACCCAAACTGTGCTGAAGTCATAGGCTATTTCAATTGTAACACTGGCCCCACTGAAAAATCCTGTAGATATTATTCTGCAGAAAAATTTCTGCAAAAAAATTTCTGCAGGAAAAAACCTGTCAATATTATTCTGCAGAAAAATTTCTGCAAAAAAATTTCTGCTAAAAAATTTGTAATTTGTACGTGTACCTTTGTACCTATATACTAGTACGTCAAGAATATTTCCATGATAAGTTGTATTACAGTGCATATTATCTTAATAGCCTTGTAAAGGGTGATAATATGAAATAAATAATAATAAAATAAAATTGTGTATGACACAAAATTTTTATTTTAAACTTACACTTCTGGAGAAAATTGGGTAATTGTCGTTAATGTCGGTAATTGCAATGGCCTGAAACCAAAAAATATTTTATTGCATAAAATATTAATAATTAATTAATTAATTAATATTGTATAACTCTTTTAATTTTGATGTATCTCATATTAAAGGCAAAAAACAGTTTAATTACCAAATTAGCAATAGATTCCCCGCCACGAACATCAATAGCTTTGACAGCCAGCATGAACATGTCATTTTCTTCAAAGTCAAGAGCCTCCACAACTTTCAATTCGTTGTCCTCCAAATGGAAATTGTTTGAGTCGGACTGAATTAATTGAAATGACGTAATTGGCTCCCCTAAAGAAATAAAGAGGAATTTTAAAAATAACACAATATTTAAACTTATGTAATATGTGTACATTATTGCATACGAATTCAGCAGTTTTACTCATTGTGAGTTATAGGAAAATTGTTGTATGAAAATTATTACCAGCTATATAGTCCCAAGCGTTTAATGTCACGACCGTGCTTCCTACTTCAATATCTTCAGGAATGGTAAGATTTATCCATGGATTACCAGTAGTCCAAGGATGTCCGAAAATAGGTAGTGTTCTTTCGGCAGCAGTCACATACACAGTTACTACGGCTGCAAATATTAAAATTAATTTAATCTTAATTAATTTAATGCAATTAATTTAATAAATAAAAAATAATAGCATTGATTAGTTTAATTTGATTTGACATCAATCAAAGTCAATTAATGGCGTTGATAATTGGTTACTATATAGTTCTATTTATTAGGTACCTGAATCATTTTGAGGTGTCAAACCATTTGTATCTTGTACAGATGCCTGGAATTCAAAAACTGCAGATTTTTTATACTCAAAAGTGTCAGTGAGTACAATCTCTCCTGTAGAAGGATCAACTCTGGAAAAAATAACCATTTCGTAATAAATATCCTTAGTGTGATAAAAAGCTTGACAATTTTCTTCCAAAGATTAATCATTAATTTTTACCTCAGATTTTTAATGTAGTCCTCTGCGTCTTGTTTGTTTCCACCCATACTTCCAGCAGAGTCCCACACCTTACAAGGACAAGAGATTCCATACTCCAATTCTGCATTTTGATCACTGTCTGTTGCTTCCAATTTCAAAACAACTAAATCTGGCATGGAAGATTCACTCATATCACCCACGTAGTTCTTTTTGGTAAATACAGGTCTGAACACAAATAAAATAATGACATATTAGCGTTTAACAAGAAATAAATTCCAAATAAAAATAAGAAAGATACAAAAATTCAATGATAGAAATTAAAAATTAATAGGTACTTTTCATCGTTGATGTCCATTATAACAATTTCAACATTGGTTTCCGCTGTTTCTGGAATTTTTCCTTCATCAGTAGCTCTAATGTTCACAGTGTAAAGTTTTTGCTTCTCTTCGTAGTCCAATTTTCCATTCAGTCTCAAAGTTCCTGTTCCTTCTTCAATTACGAACATATCTTGTTCGGGTTGGTACTCAATAGAATATTTGATTGCAGCGTCTTGACCATCGGGATCATGAGCCTTGACTGTGACAATAGGCTCACCTTGCTCAAGAGTCTCAGGGATTTCAATCTGTTGTGTTTTGTATGCAAAACTTGGTGGTAGATTAGCCACAGCTTGTACCACCACCACGACGTTTTGGTATGAGGCTTTCCCAGTTTTATCCGTGGCAGTTATAAGTAATTTGTGTTCTCCAGCTTCCACCCATCTGTAAAATATTTCACAGCAATTTATTATAAAAAGAAAGAGTACAAAATAAATACTTCATGCAACATTTATTACTTAATACTAAAACCGCGAGGCCGTATACATACATCAATTTTGGGGAGTTCAAAACCCCAATAATATGATGTACAAATATATTTATAACAAAGGCAATACTGTATAAGGCAAATTCAACCAATTTGAGCCAAAATTAACGCAAAATAAATTTTTCGAATTTTTGTATTTTTTGAAATTTCGGGGGAGGCAATTACATTTGGTTAATATTAAATACAAATTACAACGGCATGTATGTACCTTAATGGTTTTTCCAGTTTCAATTCTGAAGTTGTAGGGTCGATGAATATTCCTGAATCGTTTTTGGTGGTATCCAGCACAGAGTATCTTATTCTATCATTCAAATCTACATAAATGGAAAATCGTTTAAAGAATATAATAAACATAAAGACAATATAATATGCATTCATGAAAAAGCCGAATTCTATTATAAATACCTGCATCGAAAGCTTTGACAAAGAATGGGGGATTAAATGTGCTTGTTCCATCAGGAACAGCTCTGCGAATGTTATTGCCTCCTCCAGGAGCAGTTTCAAATTCGGGAGTATTATCGTTCGTCTAAACAACAATCACTCATGATTAGTTTCATTAAAATTTTGAAATAATGTTGAAAAAAGATCATTAGATTTTTGAATTACTTCGAGAACATCAATATAGAACAACGCAAAAACTTCGTCTTCTACTGAATCTCCAGCTTTGGCTTTAACAAGGAAGAAATGAGTTTTTTCTTTCTCGAAGTCCAAACACTTTGAGCCACAACGAATTTCGCCAGTGTCTTCGTCAACATAAAACTTCTCTGCCCCGACGCCAATGAGTGAATATTTGATTCCTTCAATGTCATCGTGATTTTTGGCAGCAATTCTTGCAATCAAGCCATTTTCGGGAATATCTTCAGGCACCGACACTCTGTAGACTGTTTGATTAAAAACAGGGCGAACTTTTGGCCCTGGAGCCACTTCAATTGGAACATTTAAACTGGAAACTAAATATCCCTTTTGAAATGCTCCGATTTGTAAATCAATCATGGATCCCGGTTGAAGGAGAGATATGTTCAAAACTTCCATCGTTATCATTCCCTTAGACTGAATCGTCGGATAGTCATTTGATGGTGTGACAAAAGCAAAAACTTCTTCGATAGGCACAGGAGAGTCTTCAATGTTCCAGTCGAATTTCAAATCAAATTTTGAATTGTGTGGTTCAATATCTCCGTCTTCGACTTCCACGCGGAAATCAGGGAAAGTCCACCCTTCGTTAATATTATAGGGAACTCTGAGCACTCTAGTGAATTGTGGAGGAATGAAATTTGGCAGATGGTCGTCAACATCTTCAATCATCACAGCTACTCCTGTTCTGGTCAGCAGTGTTTGCTCCAGATCTTGAGGACTTAACGGAATTTCCCGAGCTTCTAGAACTAATTCGTAAACACCTACAAAATACGAAGTGTCAAATTAATACCCGCAAAAAATAAATTTAACATTTATATTAGTAAGTATCGAAATGATAATTATTAACAACAAAAAGTCTTTTTATTGTCTGTGCAATCATCCGTGTGTGTGTGGGCGATATGTATTAGCTCCAGAATCGCCACAGTTATCCAAAATACTATTACTAAATATGTATGTCTTTTATGACTTTGACATAAATCATGGAGAGCTACAAAAAATAATATATTTAAAAATGCATATTTATGCATTATAAAATTTCGGATACTTTATATTCCCGTTTGCAATGGTTTGTACTTTCATGCATCGAACGTAGCATTTATTAATTTATAATACAATATTATTGAATATTGTGTATTAAATAATTGAGCTTACCTAAATTTTCTCGGATAAATTCATCTTCAGCGTCCAAGGTATAGTTTGTTGTTTCTATGATAGCGCTGTAAGTTCCGGTATAAATATCTCTGCACAAAGCAAATTCAGTCGATTAATTAACATGTTTTTTCCAAAAAAATAATAATATAAATTGATTTTAGGTGCTTGTTATAAATTAAAGTTACCGTTCAATATGAGTAAGTCGGAAGTATTTGTTTTCCGACTCGTCATGAAGTCGGATTTGAAGATGACGAGGATTTCCAATATCTCCGTCTTGAACAGCAATCTCACCAACCTTAGTACCAGGTGGAGAATTTTCCTTTATTTTGAATAAATATGGACCACCTGCGAAAAAGTAGATAATTAATAAATTTTTTGGTAAATAAGAAAAGTTTATTTCTAAAATTAATGAATTAATTTTGAAAAAATGCAAAATTTGTAAAGTATTTTGGAATATAATTTGGGAAACTCACTGTAGAACTTTGGAGCTTGATCTTGAACATCTAAGACGGTGACCGCAATTAGAGCTGTGGCATTATTAAGCCCATCGGTTGCAACGAGGTTCATAGCATAAGACGAATGTGTTTCATAATCCAAAGGCATGGCCAAAGAAATAATTCCGATGTATTTTCCATCTCCAACCTTTTCAGCTGTAACGCTGAAAGTTTGGCAAGCTACAGGAGTCTCTTCGTGGGAACATGTTAGAATAATGTGAGCGTTTGGTCCGAAATCATCGTCAGTGATAGGAATATCTGCGAATACGGTAGCTCCCACATGTGTTCGTTCTGACACTTTGAATGAATAAGGACGCTTATGGAATCGTGGACCATTGTCATTGATATCTAAATTCATTCATTAAAAAAATATTAAAATGTACTATTTGTATTGTCCCCACTTACTATTATATTTTATACATTTATTTATTTTTAAAATCGGATTCATAATGTTAAGTAATATTGTTTACACTAAAGCCTATACATATTTAAAAAAAATTAAAATTTACCAGTGACGATTATCTCACGACGAAGAGATACAGTCGATGGTTCCAAACCATGACCGTCATCTGAAAATAAAAATATATTGTTGGATATTAATAAATTATATTATTGTAAGAGCATGATTGTTTCATTAATTTGATTATGTATTGTAATCTTAAACTTTTCTTTTTCGCCAAATTAATGCATTGTATGTATTTACATTTTCTTAATATAATAATTTATAAAGAGCTAATTAATGTTAGATTAAGACTAGATTAGACCATAAAATTGTATTAGCTACTTAAGATATAAATAATTGCAATAATTAAACATTAATTGCAAATAAAACTGAATTTGTTGATGTTCCTTATTTTAATCTTGCAATTTCTCAATAAAGTGTTATATAATTCCATTGCAGTGACTTTCTTTGTGTATTTCATTGCAAGGTTCAATAACGCTTTTAAAGCAACTTTAATTTGTGAAAGACTTTTGACAGAAAAATTAATTCAGAATTACGAACCCAAAAACAATTTTAAATTCTGCAGCCACTGAATGTGTCTACATGTAATCTCATGTATGTTTAATCATCACGTTACATACGATTCCAATTTTTATTGTGAGAAAGCCAAAACTTATTTATGCATGGATTGAAACAAAATCAGCGTGTTCCACTATAGTCTTATCGCCTCCTATCTTTTTCCTCAAAACCACTCTGTGTGTTGTGAGTGGTTCTGATGTCAAACTGTCCAAGAGAAGAATTAATTAGAATTAATTAGAAAAGTAAGAAGTTGCCTGTCATATCGTTAAGGAATATCAAAGTAATTTGTACTAAACGTATAATTAAGCGGGTGAAGTGTGCGTGTTGTTTACGAATGTGTACTAGTCCATGTACCTATAATATTACTCTTCCTTTCTCTTATAATTAATACCCGTTATTTTGCTGTCATTATTTTACAGTCAGTTTATCCGTACCTACCAGCTACACGCTTTCCACGTTCAAAATTATACATTCATTAGAAAGACATTTAGTAGTTAGGTACTTCACTAAGCACTCAATGCATGATGCATCCATTTCTATGCATTATTTCCTTCACGCAATGTTCATGTTTAAAAATCTTACTCAAATATATCTTAGTAAGATATAACTGAAGACGAGCCAAGACATGGACAACCAATGATTATCGTGATCTATATTTTATGCGCATAAAGATGAGCTAAAAACAATATGAATATATTGCACTTGCTAGAACGAACACCAATTTCTCATGAGACAATTTTCCATTTAGGGCAAAAATAATGTAGTATCTAGATTTTCTTATTGTTGTTTATTTGTATTTTTTTATTTAATTGTATTTATTTATTTACTGTTCGTGCAACCAATAATGGGGCGTCCATAGCATGCGGCCCTATATACGTACATATTACCGTAAATTGTTTGTAAGAGGAAAACTCATGAACTTGCTAAACGGATAATAAAATCCCGCACACGGCTATACGCAAAATGAAATTATGGGTTACGAGTTAATCGAATTCGTGTTATTTAATTGGGTAATAGTTAGCGTTATTATTTTGTGGTATAAAACCGGGAAATTACACGGAAGTGTATTGAGTTGTGGTTTATTTATTTAATCAACTATATACAGCAACAATTTATAATGCAACCGTTGTAATTATGCATCCTGTCGATTACCATGAGAAACTATTGTCTATGAGTAGGAGTTTGTAAAGGAAAACACAAAACAAGCAATATAATACAATGATGATAATTACAAACAATCCGTCCCTCATTACACTTGACGTACAAAAATGTTTATTATTTACAGTATACTGCCACAGTGACACAAAGACCCAAAGCACGTGCAAATGCATTAACAATTTGTTCACTGAATTCTTTATAAAATTATTAATGTCGTGTTTTCCTTTTTAAAATTAGTGCGTAATGTCTTCATACTATACTATTGTAGGTACTGAAGTTGTAAATAATTTTTGAGTATTAAAATAATTTCTTTAGAAAGATCGTTCACAATGTGTATAGTTAAATACACACAGGAAGGTTTTAAAACGTGCTTACAATTTGTTAGCAGTTAGTAACTCTCTAAATGTGAGCCTTGTACTATATGCATGGTAACGTTAAATTTACATTTGAAAGTGCAAGTGCGAAAATTAATTCAGTGCAATACTTAAGTATTGATGAGAGTGTTGCTTTGCTCTTTGTAAAAGTCACATTGAATACATAAATAAACTACTTATATTGACGTTACAAAAATACATTGCATTAGTAAATGACGCTGACTCAACTGCATACTACATTATAATATCCTAAGTATTCCTAAGCAGCAGAGCCATTTTGTGTAAAGCGAGAGTTGTATTGCAATGAAAGAAGTAAAAATGGAATTTCTAAAGTGCAATAGTGTAATGTACCTACATGCAGCGCTAAAACAATAAATCTTTTTACTTACATGGTTGCATGTATTGTATATTTTTCAAATAATTAGTAAATAGTAAAAAATAGTAATTTGATCAAAAATTGTTAGGAAATTTCAATGTTAGAATTAAAACTAATGGAATAATTGTAATCACTGAAAACGTTGTTTAATATGAAAAACCGTGAAAACATATTTTTACTTAATTAGTTTTGCATTTTTTACTCAACGTACCTAATAGATAATTTAGTTCAGAATTTTTACGTTATAGTCACTTTATAGTAACACTACTAATACTGTAATATAGAAAAGTTTTGGCAAACATTGTGGTTAAAACTTTAAACCCCAAAGTAAAAATGTAAAGGTTGAGTACAGTAAACATTGCTATTCAAGATTCGAAAACTCTTTTATTAAGAGACGGTTTGTGTTGTTAAATGTAACGAGGAATGAACAGTTCATTTGTTTCATTCATATTATAACACGAAGTGACAACTACATGCTAAGTTGCTAACAGCGTGGGGATAGAATAACACTATGTACATCCAATGATCCAACTGTTCATGAGAACTGGATTGAATGGACGTGAGATTTATTTACACCTTCATTCTGCCATACTTTTCTGCAGTCTGTACAGGGCGACCCCAAAGAATACAGCCATTGAATAAGCATGTATATATAATAATATATAAGGAATTTTGAGAAATGTATGATGTTTTAGATTATACATACTTTAAACTCATGTTATGTATTTCTTTTTACATTTTTTGGAATTTCAGAACATATTTGAATACATTTCTAATGCAATTATTTGCATAAATTCGAAAAAACGTTTGTATAAATTGTTCATACAATTAATGTCATAAATTCGGGAAAATATTGACATAAATCAAATCCGAAAAATAATTGTATAAACTTTTTCTGCAATTATTTACATACATTTTTGGTTAGAATATTTTTGTAAAATTTCCATGTGATTATCTGCACAAATATTTCGGGAATAATGTTTGTAAACTTTTGATATAATTATTTGTACACATTTTTCGATAATTTTTTTTCTAAATTATGTCCATACATTGTTTAATAATTTTTGCTGATTATAATAATAAAATTTGTACTAACTGCATCAATAATTCCTATTTTGGATCACCATGTATGTATTCTCTGTACGACAGCGACTCACCTGCTGAGCCATTAATTATATCATAGTATAGCTAATACCAGTTACACAGTTAAGTGCTGTAGACTTTTCTTATAAATTGCTATGTACTCCTCGACTATAGCGAATTCTACGCAGTGCTGACTTTCTTGACTGTAATGTATGCTTACTTTGTTTTACTAGTTAGTACACTAACAACATACAAACATTTTATACCAATGACTGACTGAACGGTTACTAGAGTGTCATTTGAACATTGACTAAAGTTACAATTTTCGACTCGTACGCATTATAACATAACACTTGGTGATGATACGAATGTACTATACAACCTAGTCGTATGGGAGTTTCATTCAACCAAGTTTTATATCATTATTTGCATTACACTTTATGGATTGTGCAGTAATACACTAATACACCTATTACCCACTCAATTCTTTATAGAATGCTTAGCTACATTATTTGCATGTCCATTGATGTATGTATTATTGTAGTATGTGTATGTATCTCATGCAGGGTCGTCGCATCGTTAATACCACGATATGGGAAAATATGACGAAGGATTTCTCATTATTATTATTATTTCTATTTACACATACCTCTTAGAGTAAAACTGTACTAATGTGCATACATAGGCATTTACATTATATATTATTACACTGTATTTTATAATGCATAGAAATATTCCAATGCTCTGTTGACTTATTAGCGGTGCAAATGAAACTTCGTACAATTTAAAAATGAGTTTTTGTTATAATATACCTACCATCTCGACAGGTGTGCAACTGATACACCTAGACACACGGTTGACCAGACCTAATAGTGTTATTTGTGGGCGTTTTATATACAAACCACTTAGACATAGCCACAGCTACCAAAGTACACTCAATTATTAACCGTTTAGCTGTAATTGACAGATATAGATGCAGATACAGATATACAGTAATGTTATACATCCACATCGAATATAATACTTACTATGGCATTACAAATACAATTACAGGTTACATTCCTACACTCATTCATTATCTACTACTGTCCTACAGCACTGTATACTACACAGATAATGCAATGTAATGTACAGATATATAAATATTTTATACCGGTTAAGCTGATGATGACATCCAGTTGGTTTTCTGTCTCACGATCCACTGCCTTGATGAGAGTTATGTCTCCTGTTTTCTTATTGACTCGAAAATATTCCCCACTTATACTGTACGTTAATTCACCATCCTCTGGGTCTGTCCCTTTCAGTCTAAAGCAAAATTATAAGATATATTATAATTACATCTTATTTGTTGTTTTCGAAAAAGTTTTTCTACACAATATTCTATTGCAAGTTTCAAATTTAAATTAATAATAAATATTTAACATTTAATTTTATAATGGGAGTGTAAGAGAAATCACTCATAATGATTGTATTACACACAGTGTCTCAATAATACGCTAACAATGCTTACAATAATTTGCACTGTTAATTTAATGTCAAAAACATGAACACTTAATGCATAAATTAATTTAAAGATATTAAAAATACAAATATTAAAACTCATTGACTATTTCAAAAACTTTTCAACCTGCTATAAATTATACTGAAAAAAAAACTTTTATTAATATATTAGTAAATTAATATATACTGAAAGAAATGAGTATTATACATATGAATCAAATCTTCTTTTCTAGAGTACTTTTATTATTTCGCAACAGAAATTACAAATATTTGCTGTGCTTGCCATTAAACATTAAATGAATGTGAGACTGACCTGTAAACCACGGTTCCAACGGGAGTGTCCTCCGGAAGAGAAAATCTGGACAAATCGCCTCCAGACACAAATGCCGGAGGTTGATTAGGTTTAAAAGTCTGTTGTGCACTAGAGTCATGGATAAAATTTAAAAAGACTAAACAAATCCCAAGAAGAAACGGTGAAAGGTATAATTTGGGTGGTGTGCTGACACTCGTGTGCATTGGAAACTTGCCCATATTTCCCAAAAGATGAGACCTCTCTTATCAAAGTGGGTCTCACGGATTAACGTTACAATACACAACGTGTAGTATACCGATGGCTAAGAAACTCTTTTAGGTAGGTATACGCATTCACGTACAAACAGAACAGAACAAACGCGATCTTTTCTTTTCTTTCCTTCACAATAACAATACCACAATTTGAAATTGTAAAACTTGAGTATTCTTCAACTGAACATCTTATACACAAAGGTATACGAAATAGAGAGATAGAGACCCAACACACAGAATGCTCTTCACTTTATAAATTCTCGTCTGAAGTATTTGATCTCGTCTTGTTCACTTGTTGCTTGCGACTGCATCCACAGCTTTTAGCCCACTTAGCCCATTGAGTATAACGAAACAAATCTTTATGTAGCCATTCACAACAATAATAACGATATAAAACACAAACCGCAAACTTTTTCCAAAAAATTCACTTTATTTATTTATGCTTGAATGTAATCCACTAATGAGCTTGGTCAATAATGACGCATCCGTGTATATCACAAATGGAGCGTGGAACAACACCTGTTTACGGTTTTCGTCATTTGTCAAAACACTGAATCTAGAAACACTCAATTAAAATATAATTTCACTGAACACTTTACTATCACACTAAATTACTTCTTGATTCTCCAATCAATTTAAGAATAAATTAAAAACTTAGTAAATTTGAAAAATATTTACTAAATAATACCAGGGCTTATTTCTTCATTGTATTTCTGAGTGTAAGGAACCACTTAACAGCTTCCAATAAAAGACTAGTCATTCTAAAAAATC